>JAKUCM010007691.1:0-66295 GCA_023374145.1 Lepidium sativum
AACACACAACTACAATTATTATTAATTAATAAAATATTTATAGTTAATTTTAATTAAATTCTCGATTCTAAATTGGACTAAGGCGATTGAACCCCGACATTAATTCAAATCAGATCTGTTTATAAAAATCATAAAGCAAACCGATTTTGTAAGTTCGGTTTGTTTTGAAGAATCTTAAATTTTATTTTCTTTTCTCTTTCAAAAATGTACATAAAAATATCAAAAACAACATTTTAAACCGATAAGTTTGAGATCATTCTTAAAAGAAAAGCGAAATTCAAGTTTGGGTTCTTCAGAATGAAGATAAAAACTGAATCAAATTTCTATGATTTTGTTTTCGATTTCAGAGACAAAGGAACACTACAAGAGAACATTTGTTTAGGGACCAAATTTTACAACGTTTTTGGGACATTGTAATATTGGGAGGTATTTGCAACTCCCTTATGACGTTTTGAGATTTCGTCGTAAAGGAGTTGTAAATAGACAACAAAAATTTTCGTTGTAAACAAGTTGGTATTTTTACGATTCATTCACAACACTTTCCCATTTCTTAAACAAATCGTTGTTAATTAGTCCCCTAAGTTGCAACTCTTTTATGACCTCCATATTTTACATCGAATTAAAAATCGAATGTCAAAGTAGGTAAACACGTTTTTCTTGTTACGTAAAAGGTTTAAATAAAATTTTAATTTATGTTGTAAAGGCGTTGTTTAAAAAAAATGTAAAAAATTAAAAAAAAAAAAATTTAAATTTCGTTGTTAAAACGTCTCTACTTTACAATTCTTTTACGACTAAGTAGTTTACAACCTATTTAAGGACGTAATTTGAAATTAGATTTTATGGTTAGGTACATGTGTTGTAATTTACTCGTAATTTGCGAGAAGTTGTAAAATCATCGTTAATTTTTTGCCTATATAAGGAGGAAAGGTTTTCTTCATTAATCACAACATCAAAAAAGAAAAAAAAAACGTGGGAGAGGAGAAAAAAAAACGGTTTTGGGGAAAAATCCAAAAAAAATGTCTTTTGGTGGAGATATATTCGAGCAACGGAAGTGGATGTATATGCATAGAGATGCCGCTGGAATCGTGACAAAGAAGTTTATGAACGGGGCAGAAGTATTCATGCACCAGGCTAGTCAAACCGAAATCACAGTTGAATCGGGTAAGATGTTCTGTCCTTTTTGAAAATGCAAAAATATGAAATTCACCCGAGTAGAAACTGTTTGGAATCATCTATTAAATAGAGGGTTTACACCGCATTATTACATTTGGTTTCACCATGGGGAAGGTGCTAGCGTCGTGGGAATGATGAAGCAACTAGTAGTAATTTTAAGAATGGTTGATGCTAATATAGGTGAATCAAGTAATTTGCATGATGTTGGTTATCAGAATGAGATTCATGGGGTTGTAGAGCATGATATGATGCATGAAATGGTCACATATGCATTTCAGGAAAGTAATACTGATCAACCCCATAGTTGTTGAGGCACCCAATTAAGATGCAAAAAAGGTTTTATGACATGCTAGATGCTGCAAACCATCCTCTCTACGAGGGATGTAGAGAAGGTCTGTCTAAATTATCATTGGCAGCTAGGATGATGAATATTAAAACAGAATGTAATTCATCTAAGTCATGCATGAACATGTGGACTGATTTGCTCAAAGAGTATTTTGGCCAGAAGGACAATGTGTGTGCTGAATCATATTATGAGACCCAAAAATTGGTCTATAGTCTTGGGTTGCCGTGCGAAACCATTGATGTTTGTATAGATAATTGTATGATCTATTGGAAAGATGATGATGTGTTACAAGAATGTCGGTTCTGTAAGAAGCCAAGATATAAGGCACAAGGGAGTGGGTGTAAGAAGGGTTCCGTATCAACGGATGTGGTATTTGTCACTAACTGATAGATTGAAGAGGTTATATCAGTCGAAGAGGACAGCAGCTGCAATGAGATGGCATGCAGAGCATTCACAGACGGAAGGGAGAGATTAATCATCCTTCAGATGCAAAAGCGTGGAAATATTTTAATACAGTACACAAAGATTTTGCTAGGAATATTAGGAATGTCTATCTTTCTCTATGCACCGATGGTTTTAGTCCGTTTGGAATGTCTGGTAGACAATATTCTTTGTGGCAGTAATCCTCACGCCTTATAACCTTCCTCCGGGAATGTGCATGGAAAAAGAATTTTTATTCCTAAGTATACTTGTTCCTGGTCCTAATCACCTGAAACGGTCCTCTTGACATGTTTTTGCAACCTTTGATTCATGAGCTGAAACAGTTATGGACGCACGGGGTTCGAGCATATGATTGTTCAGTCCAAAAAACATTTACGATGAAGACGGTGCTTATGTGGACGATAAGTGACTTCCTGCCTACGAAATGTTATCTGGTTGGACAACACATGGGAGATTGGCTTACCCCATATTGCCTTGGGAGAACAGATGCACTCCAACTGAAAAAGGTAAGAAGACATCTTGGTTTGATTGTCATCGTCGATTTCTTCCAATTAACCATCCGTACCGACGGAACATGACTCTATTAAGGAGTAAAGTTAAGGTAAAGGATCCCCCACTTTAAGGTAAAGGATCCCTATCAGGAGAGGAAATCAAAGCAAATATGGATTATTACGGGGCTTTGGCAACTGTTCCTCGAGGAGGTAATTGGCATGTTCCTAATAATATGTCGGATTATAACGGTCGACATCATAACTAGCATAAGAAGAGTACGTTGTGATTAATTTTAAACTGTGTATACAGGTTGACTATGATGATCCATTATACCCACCATGGTTTCATGATTTGATCCAGTGTCCTATTACTAAGATAACAACAGCACCCATGTGAGCAAATTATTGGATGTGGAGATTTACTGTTGCAGGGAAGAATCATGTTCATCTATACAAGTGCCAGAGCAAGCTACATAGCTAGTGGTTCTTATCGATCCGGAAAACCGAGAGTACGAGGATCTCCCTTTAGAAGATGTTGACGATGAGGAACGTGACAAGTTTGCAGAAAGTAATAATTCAAGTAGTTGAAATGGTAGTAACGGTGAAGAATCTGATTGATAATACGGTTTATAATGTAAGAAACAATCTATGATACTATTTTAATGTAATTTACATTATGTCAATCTAAGTTTTATAAATCATTTGAATTTAGTAGTTTTATAAATCAATCTAACTTTTAATTAATCTAAGTTTTATAAATCAAAGTTTTACAAATCATCGTGAAACACTTAGCAAAAAAAATAATAGCACAAAACGTCGTAAATAAGTTGGGGAAAAAACGTCGTAAAGACGTTAACGTCGTAAATAAGTTGGGAAACGTCGTAAATCAAAACAATATGTCTAGAACAAAACATTGTAAATAAGTTGAAACAACAAAAATGGTCGTAAAGACGTTGGCACTTAACAACGTCTTTACAACGTTTTTTGTTGTTACAACCTCTTTACGACGTTTTGTAGTGTGCCGTTACGGTCCATTGAATCCATCGTAACGGTACATTGAATCCACATTTGCCAACTTCTGTACATCGACTACGTTGTAAATTCGACCCTAAATTTACAACTCTTTTACGACGTAACATGAATTCCCAACTCTTTTACAACTCCACGTATTCCCTATAAATATATCACCAATTTTGCAACATCATTCCATCATTCCCCATTCCCACAATCTCTCTTTAAGGTATTCCTCTCTCCTTCTCTCTACATTTTTCTTTTGGCAAATATAGGATTTAGAATATATATATATATATGTTGTTTAGAAATTATGTAGTAGATACGAAATTTAGAATTTAGGGTTTATATATTATTTAGTAGTAAATGATCCAATGTCTAATACGAAATATTCTTTTGTACGTACCTACAAATTATGGCACCCCCCCGTAAGCATACACGCCGTGTCCATTACAGTGACATGCTGCACGGCAACCGCATCGTCTTGTACTTCCTCAGCGGTGCTAAAGACACAGTCACAGTCCCATCACCAAAGTCCTACACCGCCGCATACTGCCCCGACACCAGAAGTGGCCGTAGAAGCTGCTACACAACCAAGTTGAAGCTGCAGTTCAGGAGCGTCAAACCTAGCTTTCCCAGGAATTCACTGACGGAACTCCTGTCCAATTGAGTGCTCCGGAGATCAACGCGATTTATAAGCAGGTATTAGATTAAATCATCTACTTAATTAATTATTATTTCCTAACAAAACCATTTTTTTAGATTGCTCCGAGAAAAAAGGACGGATTATTGGCATAGGATTCGCCCAAGATGTCCAGAGAGTCATGTCTAACTGGGTAGGCAAAAACTCACTTCGCAGTCAGTTGCAGGAATCTCGTGCCGAAATTGCTTCGCTAAAGCAAACGACAGATCAGAAATTCGCAGCCATGGAATCCATGATGAATATTTTGGTTGCGGGCAATCCCATGCAAGTGCGGCTTTGTGAGCTTAGACGTCGGAATCTCGGGATTAGGCCTACAGAGAATGTCGAGGTCGATTTGAACGAGCGAGTGGCTGAAGATTAGGACGACCGTAGTTGGGATATTTTCGACGAATTACTCCGTTAAATATTTTGTATTTTATAATTAAATTTTGTAAAAACATTTTAATTTTATATTTTAATTTCATATAATAATTTTATTTTATTCAATTCATAATTTTATTTAATTACAAATATTTAATTTAATAATTTTAATAGTAATAAAAAAACAAATCAGAGTCCTTAAAACGTTGTAAAATTTTCGTCCTTAAGTTCTTGTAAACAGTTTCGTCTTTAAATAGTTGTAACATTTTCGTCTTTAAATAGTTGTAACTTTTTCGCCTTTAGTTAGTTGTATATATTTTCGACTTTAATACGTTGTAATACATTTCGACTCTAATTAGTTGTAAGCAATATGTTGTAAGTTAGTTGTAAATTTAGCAAGTAACTTACAACGTTTAGTTTTGCCATCGAGTTTACAACGCCCTCTTCATTTTACGACGTTTTTACAACGTCTGTTTTACGACGTTTTAACAACGAAATTATGGCGTTGTTAAACCTTTTACGACGTGCAAGACACGACGAACCACGTGGTGTCCCTAATGCGTTGTAAAGTCCCTTAACAACGCATTAGGGGATGAAATTTAGAGTTGTAGAAACTGTGTTCTCTTGTAATGGAATTAACGTCTGGTCTAATCAGTTTAATCAATTTAAAGTTGAAAGTTTTATTAAATGTCAACTATAAATATATTATTTAATCAATAATAACCAGATTTCTTTGTTCAATTTGATTTTTTTTTGGTAAATTTGTTATTAAATAGATATTTTTGGAGTTAGTGTTGTAACGGTTTGAATGTACATAACAAAAACAAATAAATATAAATAAAGTGAACAAAATTATATAAAAATGAAAATGAAATAAAGAAAATCAGCTTGGAATTTGAAAGGGCAGAAAGTGCTCAGAAACCTAATTAGTATGTCACAATATGTATTTATCATATTCCATCTGTAATTGTCGGTTTCCACCGAAATTAATGATCATTAATCCAAATCACTCCAAGTTATCAACATAAATATAAGATCTCTCGTTAAATATTTTAAATTTTTGATTATTAAAAAAATGTCATATTTTTTCTGTAAGCAATGCAGTTAATAACTACTTATAAATGGGAAATCGAAAAGGAATATCACTCAAAATTGTTAGCTTTTTCTTGAGAAAAAACAAGGATGATAATACATGAAAAATGAAAAGTGTTCCAGAAAAGGAAATGAAAAAGATAATAAAGTGGAGAAATGGTGGTCCCGTATTCAGACACTTTTAAAGACATACAAATATTTTAGTGCAAACTTTCTATATCATGAATCTCATAAGAGTTATTCTTATTTTATATTTATTTTAATAATAACCTCATATGAGTTTCAACGTGTCCTTTAATATACTTGCATTTTCTAGCAATTTCATGTTAAAGGAAAGATTTTAAAATTTTAAAATAATGGTTAAAGTTATCATCATATTAGATGACTATCCATGCGATACACACGAGATTAAATTTTTTGTAATATAATTATATAATTTTTCAAATTTTAAATACTTTTGAGATTTATGTATTGAATGCACAACATCATAATTTATAAAATGATCATTTTGGGATTTTTAATGTGTATAGTACTTATTTTAATATATTTTATTTTTGTTGTATATAATTTTGTTAATTTATTGTTATCTTTAGTTTTTTTAAGTATTTCACTTTTTGGATACCTTTTTAATTTGTTACATTTATGATATAATATTATGTTTATTTGTTAATTTTCTGATGGTGTTACAATTTTTATATACTTTATTTTGATTTCATGTATGGTTAATGAGATATAACTATTTTTATGGACAAAATAATCCTTATCAAATTTATTTATCGTAGAATTTTATATCGGGGGATTAGAAAATTTTTAGACTAATAAAAATAAATCAGTGAACTTTTGTCTTTAACATATGTGTATATCAAATTTCAAAAATCACTGGGATGAACAAAGTCTAACTCCATCATGAACTCTATCAAAGAATCACTGAGGTAAGCAGACTGAGATAATTTTCTTTTAATACAGGCATGATAAAAGAAGAGAGTAGTTCATCACTTTTTATTTTTTATGCTCCTCCAAGGCATAGTAGAATGACACTATAAAGATAATTGGCGTCAATATTACATTTTTCAGAAGCTTTATGTAATAATTGTAGTCTTTCTTCTCTTTCCTTGCAATGAAAAAAATAAATTATGCCCAAGAATATAATTTTGTTCAGTTAAGTATATTTACGTTTTATAACTCATTGTTATACTCCTATTTATTTAGTTTTAAAATTTAAGGATTATTCATTTAACATAAATTTATAATTTTTAGTAAACCTAAGATAAAAATCTAAAATACTCAAAATTTAAAAGGAAATGAGTAATATATATAGTGATATTTTTGATATGAATATAATAGAAATTCAAGAAATATTGTTATTTAGTTTCGTTAACTCCTGTGCATTTAAATATTAGTGATATTTTTTATATGAATATAATAGAAATTAAGAAATATTGTTATTTAGTTTCGTTAACTCATGTGCATTTAAATATTTAGATTTGTGTTCATTTTGATTTTTATATCCGTGTTTATTTTAAAATCTTAGACTCACGTTCATTTAACTTTTTATATCCATGTTCATTTAGGTTTTTAAACTCATGTTCTTTTAGGTTTTTTAGACTCGTGTTCAATAAAATTTTTAAACCCGTATCTATTTAGATTTTTATACAGATAATTAGACTTATATTCATAACAATCAATTTTTAAGGTAATCTAAATCAATTTTATATATTCTTTATTAATAATATATATTTAAGGAATGCATGCAATTAAAATATAACATTGATTATTAAAGATTGTTTCTATTTCAAAAGTCTATTTTTATTGGTGGAGAGAAATATTAAGAGGATATTTGAAAGGAATATGATATAAGTTTAACCAATATTTGTTGATATAATTTATAGTTGTTGGTTTCAATATCAAATCTCAAACAATATTTTATAAAAATACAAAATTTTTAAAAATATATATAATTATTGAAGTTTATATAGAAACTGTATCGAAAATATATTAGTTAATATTTAGGAATGAAGATATAATAAATATATTCTATATTTATTCAGTAAATTATGCTAATTTTGTTTTGTCAATTATTATGCTAATTCATGTATGTATTTAAATATTATATTTATAGATAATAAAGAAAAATATAAATCAACATAAATGAAAGCTTTATATATAATATATCTGGATTTTAATATTAATATTTGTAGTATATGAGAAATAGGGTAAACAAAACCACATAAATGTAACTATCAAAGTAAGCATTAATACATAAGATCTTCGTATTGGGACTTGGTTTATAGCATGTGTAAAATATGCATTTATATGTGATCTACAAAATCTTTTCTTTTTTTACTATAACTTCATTAATTGGTTTATATAATGTTTCTGTAGAGAGACCCTTATAACCAATAACGATTTATATAATTTTTCATAACATAATTCAAATTTAAAGATAGCTAAAGTATTTTACAGAAATTTTTTTTGTAAACTAGATCATCCAAACCAATTCAAAGGTATTTCTAAAATTCTCAAAGACCATATACAATATCAACACTTTAAACACATGCAATGAGCATGTTTATAATGATGTGGCAAATTTGTAGTTGAAAATTATCAACAAGTTGATAAAGTGATATGTAACATTTTAATTGGTCTAAAAAAAGAAAAAAAAATTACTTAAGTTGTCGTGAGATAAGAGATAAGGGTGATTGGATTTAATTAGTGGAAGATATTTTTATCCCACCCAATAATTCAAACTCAATTATTCCACATCACATTATTATTTTATTTTTAATTTCTTATACCAAAATTAATCGTTTTTTTCTCTATAAATACAAACTTCTTTCATTGGATTCAGACACAAAAAAAATCAACTTTTTCTACTATAAATTTTCATTTGATAAAGTCTTGTTCAAAGATTCAAACACTTTTTTAAGCTAAATGGATCCCAACAATAACCTTTTTCACACCCAAAATTCTTCTAATTACCCTTTTAACTATCCAAACCCCAACAATTACCAAAATCAGCCTTCCAACTAACCCCATAATATACCAAATTATAGGTTTTTACCAAATTTTTACATGCCATCAGCTGTTCCAAACTATCCACCATATTATGGATCGATGATGCCATATCCATCTCCACCACCTCCTTACTCTTCTACTCCAACCGGTAATGAAAATGTTTCAAATGTTGAAGCACCTGAGTTCCCCGAGTATTCTACTAACTCACTCTTGGTGGCATAAGCGGTGCTAATGAAGTCACTCCAAATGCAAGGGATTCATCTCACGCTCGCCGCAGAAGCCCCAAATGGACCACTGCCCAAAATTTGGTCCTAATTAGTGGGTGGATTAAATATGGAATAGACATTGTTGTTGGCAGAAACCAAAAAAGTGAAGCGTATTTGGGTAAAATTGCGGCGTACTGTAATGAGCATTGCTCGTTTGATCCTCCGCGTGATGGAGCTTCGTGCATAAATCATTACAATTACATCAACAAAATATTGGGCAAGTGGATTGGCGCTTATGATAACGCTAAGCGTATGCAAAAAAGTGGGTGGTCGGAGAATGATGTACTAGCGAAAGCGCATGAATTATATTCAAGCGATGGGAATGGACATTTTAATTTAATGTCAGAATGGCTCGCTATCCGTGATCAACCACGTCATGGTAGTCAGGTAGGAGGAAATACTGGTTCTAAAAGTAGTGGATCTAAGAGAGCCCGCGAGAGTGATGCAATTGACTCCAACTCGGTGAGATCTATTGCTCGTCTGATGGGGAGAGATGCAGCTAAAGAAAAGGGTAAAAAGAAAGGTAAGGGCCCAGCCATGGAAATGGTTAACGACGAATGGAATGAATTTAAACATTTTAAGGAAAAAGAGTTGGAACGATTGGATACAATAGCCTTAAAGCAAGAAGAGGCAAACCAGTTGATGAGAGAGAAGACTCGTGCTAAGAAGATGAAGATTTTTGTGAAGCTAAGTGCAAAAGAACATCTTGATGATAAGAACAAACAATTGTTAGAGGAGTTGAGCCACGATCTATTTCCAAATTAATTATTACCAAGTGTCTGTATTTTTTCAATGTCTGCTTTAATAATGTGTGTCTAGTGTATGTCAGTATTTTGTCAATGTCTGCTTTAATAACGTGTGTCCAGTGTCTGTAGTATTTTGTCAAGTGTCTATCAGTGTAATGTCCTATCTATTAATTACCTATATTCGATTATGTGTTGGAGTCTGTGGATTTCAACCACTCATTTTTCTATAAATGAGAACTCCTTCCATTAATACAACATTACCATCTCATCTTACTAAAAACATATCAATGGATCCATCAGACTTTCCATTTGATATTGAAGCTTACAAAAGGCGATCTAAAATCGAACAAGGCTATGTTGTCAACCGGTTTAGGGAGCGTCGCAACAAAATTGAGGAGGATTATACACCTCGTAGGAAGAGGAAATACTACAAGAGATATCATGGAGCGGCAAACCAAAGACTGATTGACGACTACTTTTCCAATCAACCAACGTATGGCGATGCAATGTTTCATCGACGATTTCGGATGCGAAAACATGTTTTCCTTCGAATCGTTGGGGACCTATCAAGCACGTACAACTACTTCACCCAAAGAGTTGATGGAGCCAACAAAGAAGGCATTTCTCCATTGGCAAAATGTACCACGGCTATACGAATGTTAGCATATCGTATGGCAGCCGACACGGTCGATGAATACATCAAAATAGGAGGAACTACAGCATTGGAGTGTTTGTGTAGATTATGTAAAGGAATCATATGGTTGTATGAGGGAGTGTATCTCAGATCCCCAACCCAGGATGACCTGCAAAGAATACTGGAAGTTAGTGAAACACGAGGATTCCCGGAGATAATTGAGAGTATTGATTGCATGCACTGGGAATGGAAAAATTTTCCCACAGTGTGGGCATGTCAATTTACCCGGGGAGATAAGGGAACTACCACTATTATACTTGAAGCGGTTGCATCTCATGATCTATGGATTTGGCAAGTGGGTCTAGCACACCGCAATCATTCTCGACTGAGGTACTACCTATATTTGCAAATCATGTTCGTGCTAGATCCGAGTTGCGCGATTCAAGTGCACACAACCAATTGCAAGTTGATCTAGTCAAACACATATGGGCAAAGTTTGGACAGATTCGTGACTAAAGAGAACTTAATTTTTGTTTGTGTGATTTAAGTGTCTTATTATGTGAGTTGAGTTTCTTGTTTGTGAGTTAATTTATGTGCATTTCCTTTGTCAAAAACTTTTTTTGTGTATTTTGTCGGTTGTGTTGTGTGTTTATTTAATGTATTGTACTATAATTTTAATTTTTGTAATTTTCACGAAAGAAAAATGTAACTCTACTTAATTTATATTGATTATTTTTTATTTATTTATTATTTTAAAAAGGAATTAATAATATGATATAAAGGTTATTAATGGATTTTAATATGATTTTAATTAATTATTGTTATATTGTTATTTAAATAAAAATAGTGGGGTAAAATGTTGAATTTTTATAAACAAAATCATTGTAGGGAGGTGTTGAAAAAGAGGGTGTTAAAATATTAGGTGGAAGAAAGAGAAGATAATGTGGAGTATAAAGTAGGGTGTTGATAATATTTGTTATTGTAGATACTCTAACTATTATATATAATGAAATCAAAATTTAAATGCGTGAATTATTAGGCAGAAAGGGTAAAATACTCTTCCAACCAATAAAAAGAGGGTGGAAAACTATACTAGTAAAGAAAATCTTATAAACGAGATACAATATATGAGTTAAATTTGTCCAAAGCAAAAATCTCTTGATTTACGCCAAAAAGAATGATACGTTTGCTAATAAACCTTTCTCGACAGCATCAATAATTAATTACTCAATAATATTTTTCATCTACAAGTAATTATTTAGTTATACTTTCCAACCGCTTAATCTATCTAATCGCCAATAGAATATATACAGAACTTCATTAATTTCAAAAAAAACGAGGTAAATTTAATTCAGTATATATTCCTAAAGACAACCGTGTCACTTTTGTTCTTCCGTTCATCGACGGCGACGTCACTGTAAATCTCATCCGTCCATCATCTTTAGCTTCCACTAAACCAAACCCGAAATCAACGGCTTTGATCTCTGTAATCGCTTTTCCATCTTTCCTACGCTATGTCTCCTTTTTATTATATTATATTTTAAATAACAATTAATATGTAAGACCACCTCCATTGGGGTCTCTTGAGGTGGTCTAAGGTGAGTTTCTTAGCCTTTAATTGATTAAAATTAAAGAAAAAAATTACAAATCGCAGGAACCGGTTCTTAAACGAGAACCTTTAGGATTTTTAAGAACCGGACACGTGTCGGCGTCTCATTGGTTGACCATTTTTTTGCAAAATAAAAAATAAAAAATAAGGGTCTGTCGGGGAAGACTCATTTTCCCCGACACGTACGTTTGCGCAGTTCCACTTCTCTCTCAAGGCGATTGACGCGGAGAAGGTGAAATCGAAGGTGAGGAAGCCGCATCGAAGGCGAGGAAGACGCCGACCGAGATATGCATGTCGACGACCGTGAAACTCTCTCAAACACCGGTATGTTTCGTATTCCTTCTTCTCTCACACTTGATTTTGAGAATTTAGGGTTTTTGGAGTATACAAAAATTGGGGGGGTTTTTGATTCAAAACAATTACGACTCTATGGTTACTGATTAAAGGTCTATCTATGTGTTTTATCTTTGATTTGTAAATGTGTCTACCTCTGTGTTTACCTCTGTGATTTATCTTCGATTTGACAACATTTATGGTTCTATTGATTGTGTTTTATCTTCGATTTGTTAACATTTTTTCTTACCATTGATTCTTTGTCTATGTAATCGAGGACAATGGGCTGGTGAAGCTGGTGAATTGTACGACAATCAGACTTCAATGGAGTTGATACGTGGCTGCAAGGTAATGTGTGGTTATGGTGCTATGATCAGTTGGTGTCTAGTTAAGTTGAATTGTTAGGTTTTGTTAGGTCAAATGGTTAAATTGCTTGTGATAAATGGCTTATTGATGTTGATTAGATGTTGATTAAATGTCTGTTGTAAACACTTAGAAGGCAAACGCTTGGTGTAAACAATTGTGATTTGATTTGTTTTAATGTTAGTAGGTGTTAGTTAGATAAATCAAGTTAATGCTGGTTGTGGTTTATATATGTCAATGCTTGCTGAGTTCTTAACTCTTGAAAGCTTAACTCTTGAAATAGAATATCTTAAAGACACTAAATATGGATTCTGTGAATCCATATACCCAGTCCTCTGGGTTCATTGCTCTGCTTAGTTCACAACAACAACTTCCTCAAACCCCTGAACCCATTTTCCATCTTGGTGAATCTGAAGCTTATGTCTTCAGTACTCAGTGCTCTGAAACTACATGCCACAGTCCAACCGAAGCTGATGATCAGAAATCAAGAAGAAAGTGGACTCTAACTGAAGACGTGGTGTTGATTAGTGCTTGGCTCAATACGAGCAAGGATCCTATCGTCGGAAATGAGCAGAAGGTAGAAGCCTTCTGGAAGAGGATTGCAGCATACTTTGCTGCAAATCCTAGGCTTGCCGGTTTGCAGAAGAGAGAGGCCACTCACTGCAAGCAGAGGTGGTCGAAGATCAATGATTCGGTATGCAAGTTTGTGGGTTGTTATACAACTGCATCGTCTCAGAAAGCTAGTGGACAGAATGACAATGATGTCATGAAGGTGGCTCACCAAATTTACTTCAATGACCATAAGCAGAAGTTCACACTTGAACATGCTTGGCTTGAACTTCAGCATGATCAGAAATGGTGCCACAGAGAAGGAACTGGAACTCCAAAGAGAAAGGAAAATAGAAGAGGCGTCAACACAGTCGTCATCTTTGGTGTCATTTAGATGTGAAGAGAACCTGACTCGGCCTTGTGGTGTTAAGGCTGCAAAAGCGAAAGCAAAGAAGACAGTTACCAAGAAAACAGAGGGAAATATGCTGTTGGACTTTCAGAGAATGTGGGAAATCAAAGAGAAGGACTTAGCCATGAAAGAGAGGCTGTCTAAGCATAAGCTATTGGACAGTCTTTTAGCAAAAACTGAGGCACTCTCTGACATGAAAATGGCTTTAAAAGACAAGCTCATAACTGAAATGCTGAACTTTTAAATGTGTTTGTTTCTTCTTTGTTTTTGTGGTCAAATGTTTTTGTTTCTTCTTTGTTTTTGTGGTCAAATGTGTTTGTTGATCTCTGTCAAATGAATGAAAATGTGTTTGTTGTAGTCTGTTTGTTGTATTCTGTTTCATCCTCACAGGTGAAAGATGGACGTGGAACTTGATGCAGCATTTGAAGCATGTTGATTATGTATGTTTTGAAGCATTTTGAAGCATGTTGAAGCAGCATTTGAAGCATTTGAAGCATTTGAAGCATTTTGAAACATTTTGTTTATGTATGTTTTATGTCTTTAATGTATGTCAAAAATTGTATACATTTTACATTAATTATTTTTAAGAATCCCATTCAAAAATTTTACCATTGGAGTCAAAAAAATTTAAAAAATTGTGGGATTTTTAAAATGATTAGTTATTATCAAAATATTATTAAAAACCCCTTGTTAAGAACTCCTTGTTGTGGATGCTCTAACGCCCCTAAAGACAACCGTGTCATTTTATTCTCCCGTCAATTGACGGTGATGTCACTGTACATCTCATCCGTTGATCTTTAACTTCCACTAAACCAAACTTGAACGGCTCTGATCTTTCTAACCGCTTTTTCGTCTTTCCTACTTCTTTGTATTTTTTTATTTTTTTATTTTATAAATAACGAGGTAAATTAAAACCTTTATAAACCCCACATACAGTATCTATGATATATATATATATATCGTCTTTCTCCAATCTCTCTCTGCTCTTGCTCCACGTCTTATTAATTTACAGACGGCGGATGATAATCGCTCGGAAAAGGGAATAAGGTAACATCTGGAAGTTTTGTTGTCTTATTTTTTCCTCTTGCGCACCGGCTTAGATGGTCTTGTTAACTTGATCTCGAGAAAATTGTTTTTATCAGATTTTCTGTTACTATTTCTGTCTTTTGATTGAATTTCAATTTTGGTTTTTTTGTGATTACGTTATCTCTATGGAGATTATCCCTGTCAGGGTTCGATTTCTGTTTCTCTTTCTCTATTTTCTCATCGGAAATTTGATGCGCAGAGAGTTTTTTTGATTGTGCTATATGTATAAGTATCTCTGTTTGGATTTTGAAAAAGTGATATTGTGGCTTCCTCTTTAATGGTGAAGCTGGAATCGCGGAGAGCAAAGTCATTGTGTTTATGGAAAGTCCGTGTAATTCGAAATCGGAGCCTTTCTTTTCTCTTGGATGGGACCATTAAGTCATCTCCTTTTTTATCACTTTTGGTTTTCTTTAATCTGCTTTTGTTCATCCCTCTTTCTCTGTCTATCTCTTCACGATCACGGAATCAGTTTTTGTAGCTTGATGTTTATGATCCATCAAGTTATAGACTCCAGGTTTAGCTGCTCTTGATGATCTGTACATTCACTCCCATGTTTTTACGTAAGCTTTTTCTGTGGTTATATGTTCTTCTCTCCGTAATCCTTTTAAAGACTTACTTTTGGTTTTGTGGAAGACCATCCTTAAAGCTTCGAGGACATCTAATCTTTTATTGAAGCTATTATTTATAGTTTTGTGTTTGGTGTTAGTGGATATACTGTTTGATAAAGCTCACGTTGGATGCACTTGTAAGCTGATCTCGAGATAAATTGTTTGTTTTGTCTGCAGAGAGTCTCTTTAACTCATGGATGGATGCGCGGGTAAACGACCTGTTGACCGGAAAAGGAGTGGTCTTGGTCTGCGTGAGAATATGAACAAGAAAGATGGTAAGAATGTTCCTTTCTGCAGCCGAATGCGATGTAGTGCAAAGGTAACTTCCACCAGGGAAACCCGTATTAGCTCTACGGACAATAGCAAAAAAGTTGGTCGGCCTCCGGCTTGGTCTTCTTCAAATGGAAAGGAAGTTGTTGGGAGTTCATCTCGAACTCCGGGTGGATTTGGATTCTTAAGAAAGCCAGCCAAAGATACTGCCAGGAGACCGCCATCATCTAATCTAGACACATATTCTTCAGAGACGAGTATTAATAATGGTGATCCATCGGAGCCTATCCCTCAACGACAAAAGACTAAAAGAGACACAATGAATGTTCGCTTTCAAAGCCCTGTCTCTAGAGAAGTCGTAATGTCAAAGGCAGGGAGCACAAGTAAAGGTATCAGCAGGGGTAGTCATGAAAAATCTGACATGGGTACCCTTGGAGCTCTGACAAGTCTTTCAGTTTCTTTATCATCTAGTAATAGCGAGCTCACTGTAAGAGGGGGTCTGAGCAGACATAGATTGAGGAACTTGAGGTGCAACTCAGTGTCAGGTGTTCTTCCAACTAACTCAAGCTTGACAACAAAAATCAGTGTGACTAAAAAGAAAACCCCTGATGGAGAGAGCAGATCCTCTAGCAAAGGTAATAAGACTAGCGTTTTGGTGGCAAAGGGAAGTAATCAAAATTCTTCTCATGGAAATGGCATCACAGTATCTGATGACAGAAGGAATCGGTTAGTACCAACTATTAGGGACAACAATATTGTTTCAAGTAGTGGTAGGAGATCTCTTAATTTTGGTAGATCAGAACGACTTGCAGCTGTTGCATCCTCTCCCACTTCTTCACAAACACCGCAGCCTGCAACACCAACCAATCTCAACCCTTCTATATCCTCTAGTCGGCCATATAGTTACAACAGGCCAAACAGTAATAGTGGTAGGTTACCTAGAATGATGCCTGGTAGCCCCATGGGAGCTGACACTTCACGTCCTCTGGTGAACCAGGAAGGTTTAAGTCGCTACAACATTAATGGAATTGCAGAGGTAGTTTTTATGATCTTGTTGTCTGTTATCATTAGAAGCTTTGATATGTTCTTGGGTCATGATAACACCAATATTTTGAAAATGTTTCAGGTATTGTTAGCCCTGGAAAGAATTGAAATTGATGAGGAGCTTACATACGATGTAAGTTTTAGCTTGGTATTGTGATGTGAACATGTTTTGTCCGAGCTCAGAGTTTTTCTGATGCTTTTCTCTTCCTCTTCTTTTGTCACAGCAACTGGCTTCTTTAGAGACCAATCTATTCTCAAGTGGTATGCTCAGATTCTACGATCAGCATAGAGCTATGAGGCTTGACGTTGATAACATGTCATATGAGGTCAGTCTTGCATTTTTCACGTCTTGGTCCTTAAACTGTATCACGAATACATGCAAGAAGCACGTCATACTAAGCTAAAAACCATTCAAACACAATCTGGCAGGAACTACTAGCTTTGGGAAATAAAATGGGTACAGTGAGCACAGCTCTAAGCGAAGAAGCACTCTCGAGAAGCCTCAAGAAAAGCATTTATCTGGAGACAGAAGAAAACGGCATCAATTCCCTGAAGAAGGATGATGATATCAAGTGCAGTATTTGCCAGGTCTCATTTGTTTATCTGTTATCTCTCTACTGTAAACTAGGAATATTCCACTGGGTGTCTAGCATCTGAGCTGAAATAGGACAACGTAGTATAAAGCTTTTATTGAAAACGAAGAAGAGATTAATGTTATAGATATATATGCAGGAAGAGTATGTTGATGGAGATGAAGTAGGGACTATGCCGTGTCAACACATGTACCATGTGAGTTGCGTGCAACAATGGCTGCGGATGAAGAATTGGTGCCCAATCTGCAAAACCTCTGCGGAAGAGAAATCAATGTATTTTGTGGGATGATTCCAGGATGATGCAGATACATTGATTTTTCTTCACTAAGTGCTTGTCTCTCTTTTCTTTGTACATATATGACATTTTCTTGACCAATTTCGCGTACAAATGGCCAAATAAGATCAGACGCAATTCCCCTCCATCTGTATATAAGCTCGAACACTTTTTGGTTTATACCAATTACTCTCTCTCTTTCTGGACTGGGTTAAATCTTAGGGATACATACAACGTCATCTTCTTTAGGATTATTGCAAGTTACAATGGTATAGGTCCCTTCTTTTTACGAAAAATAAAGACTTTATTTGTATGAAAATTGGATACACATTAAGATTTTCAGGATATTTCCTATTAGTGTTGCAGACAAAACTTGGGGCCGATTGAATTTCTAACGAACAAGCAAAGATTTTACAACAATAGAGAACTTTTATGCGTCTTGAATAATCCGAGTAAGTTTGCCCATAGCAACAGTTCTTCCTGATGATCTAAGGAACACTCTTCCAAGAGCTCTACTTTCGGAAAATGTCTCCACACAAACTGGATTTTGGAGACTGACCTGCAGTTACAACCAAAAATTGTCAGATCAGTATTTGTAATAGTTCACGCAAAAGTCAAGGATTTCAAACCTCAAGCATTGCACTCTGTTTAGCAGTAAGACAACGAGGAGACTTCTTCGTTGGCTGTCCTGTTTTAGGATCAAGCATTGCCACAAGTTTCACAACCGTTGCTGCTTCCTTTGCATGATGCACATGAAACTCCAACTATAATGATTTGATGTTTCATTAGGAAAGTGTTAGAAAACAAGGGACGTTAATAGAGAAATTGAGCGAGAGAGTGGCTTTTTTTTTGTTTTTGTTGTGAATTACCTGAGAACCAAGCAAGATCGGTGTTGCCCCTTCCAAGACAAGAACTATCAACTCCAAATGAGTTGCTACCGATACAGGGAACTCAGGATGGCACAATACATCTCCTGCCATTACTTGATTTGCATCGATCCCTTGCAAAGCTATGGCTACGTTATCTCCAGCTCTTGCGATGGTGCAAGCCTGAGACTCACGCTCAAGAAACCGCACAGTTCCTTGATCTCCTGATGGCATAACCATTACCTAGCAGAAAGTTACAGTAATGTAAACAATTAAGGCAGTTTCATATGTTTAAATAAACAATCAAATGGGAAAAAAATCTTCCCATGATGGAATTCGTGTACCTTGGAGCCTGGCCGAACAGCTCCAGCTTCAAGTTTGCCACACGCAGATACCTGTCCTTGTGAAGTTGATCTTATAGCGTCACATATAGGCATGACTAGAGGTTTTGAGACATCTCTATCAGGAGACTTGACAGAGTCAATGGCATCCATTAAACATGGACCTTGATACCTGTAGAAGTTAAAAAATTACCCATTTCATTGCTTATTTCGGGCATGCTAAGCAATTTATTAGTTATCTCCACCAGAAGATATCAGGAAGGAAAAACGGGGGCATACCATGAGGATAGTCGGTAGTCAGAGGGAGCTGCCACCAAATTTTGGTTTTCCATGGCACTCAATGGAATCCATGTCAGAGATGAATCTTTATAACGGCATGAAATCAAAAAAGACCCAACATGCAGCTTAATTAAATCAAATCTTTCCTTCGAATACCCAACAATGTCCAATTTGTTGACTGCAACTATGACTTGCTCCACGCCAAAACCTCTCAGAACCTGTGCGTGCTCTCTTGTCTGTCCTTTCAAAGTATCAAAACCAGCTTCAAAAGCACCAACCGATGCATCTATGACAAGAATCGCAGCATCTGCTTGTGTTGCCCCTGCTATCATGTTTGGAATAAAATCTTTGTGTCCAGGAGAGTCGAGCAAAACAACATGATGTCTTTTGGAATTGAAATAAGCAACAGCCACAGTCATTGTTATTCCACGTTCCCTCTCTTCAGCACTCTCATCCAATGCCCAAGCATATGCAAAGGATCCTTTGCCCTAATCAGATCAAACTGAAAATGTCAAGCAAATATAACAGAATTCTGAACATTCAAGTATCTAACATACAGGTTACCTGCAACTTTGCTTCTTTCTCATACTTGTGCATTTGTTTCTGAGATATTCTTCCCAATAGATGCAATAATCTACCCGAAAGGGTTGACTTACCAGAATCAACATGTCCCACCTACAATCAGATTGCAATCATTGGTAATCTGCCGGGACAAAATCTAAGACTAGATACCAAAAATCCAAGAAACTTACAATGGCAAGATTAAGTTGGCTTAGAGCGTCTGTTTCTTTATCGAGAAGTATCCACTCCTCTGGCTTATGCTTAGATTTTGATATTGATTTAGTAGGTTTAACATTGACAGACTTCTCTGTTTCCCTTGTCAAAGACATCTTGTTCATAGTACCAGTAAGACTCTCCAACGCCTCCATATTTTTGGACGACGAACTTGTCTCGTTAGATATATTTGCTTTTGCTTTTGGCAAACTTTTGCCCGATTTTGTGCCACCAGCACCGCCCTTTGTTTCTGAACTATCTCCTTCTTTCTTTAAAGGATTTTGTTCTATGCTGTCTTGCTTCGGCGTCTTTCTCATGCTAGCATCACCTGAGCCCAATCCAAAACCAAAACTTTACTAAACTATTAGAAACAGAGCAGAGTAAAAACGCCTAAAGAGAATAATTTGGATGGAGTTTTTTTTTTTTTCTTTTTTGGTCAACAAGTAACCATTGGATCGACAAACCCCAATCCAACTAGAGCAGGATGGGATTCATACTCACCACCTGGTGCCTAGCTAAATCAGGATGGAGTTTACAAACGAGCTTCAATCATATTTCTAAGAAAAATAACCCAAAACCAAAAAGAAAAAGAAACAGAAAGAAAAACCATATTTGAATAAGAAAATAAACAATAAATCCTAGTTAGACTTGGATTTGAGCTTGTGTTTCCTTTTTTCTTAGTCAATAATAGACTTTCTAAGGATTAGGTCCATAAATGCGTATCATCAACTTAAGTCCAATTCCAGCGAGGAAACAACAAGATGGATTAAAGTAGGACGATAGATTATTATGGAGGTTCCCAACATCAAATCCGTCAACCTCATTACAACATCAAACTCAAAAGTGTAAAGCAAATGTGGATACCTTTTGGACGAGTTCTTGAGGATGTTAGTCCATTGGAGACTAGATCATCTGGCGATGGAGCATCAAACTTGAAAGGTGCTATACATAAGTTGAAAAGCAAATGTCAAAATAACGTATTTGCAACGTCACAAATGCACAGAATCAAACTACAACAAGTTAACAACCTATTCTACCGCGAGAAATATTTGAACTAAAAGCCTTGAGGAGATCATAAATGTTCCCACGGGAAATTCCAGGAAGAGGTTCCTGTTCCATCACAAGTTTATTGTTTTTAGGCAGATAAAGAACAGTCCTTTTCGGTGTAGTAGATGGGACTGATCCGAATAGGGACTTTGCCAATTTTGATGCCACGGGTTCATTGCATCTACCTTCAACTGCATAAAAACAAAGAGATTTAACCCAATGCAGAAGCACAGAGAGATCGTATAACTACAAAGTCTCACTAACACAGATGGAATGGGAGAAGAGATAGTACCTTTATTCTTATATATACTTTGATTTTCGGCCACGGGATGACGAATAACACCGCAAATATCACACACAAACATACTCTCATCATTGTCATATGTACAGATTGCACATCGCCAAAGCCCTTTCTGAGCAATTTCTTTCTTTGGCTCAGGCTCAGCAACTTCTTCTGCAGGTAGGAAAAGATGAAAAGGAATCATAATGAAGTTAAGAAAGTTTATTAACCACCACAAGAAATGTAATAAGAAGACGTTAGATCACCGTGTTCCTCTTCATCATAGTCATAATCATAAGCATCGTCATCATCATCAAAACCATCATCATAATCATCGTAATAAGATACTCCTTTACGAGGCATCGTTTGTTCTGCGTTCAGAAAAAAAGGAAAAAGATATTTTGGAGGGTAAAGTCTCAATTTTGTACAAACACATCACATGAGTCACCATTAATGAATCAGGGAAGTTAGTGATTAAATCGACATGACTTACGAAGCAAAAGCTAGCTCCTGCACTTCTTCAGCCTTAAACTCACAAAACCTACAAGAATCAGAAGCAATGAGAAACAAGGAGAGGATTAGAAACAGCAGTTGAAATGCATGGTGAAAGAAGACGAAGAGTACCCTACGACGAAGATTTCAAATATCACAAAAATTGAAATGCAAATTCACCAACTTTGAACGTAACACAGAATTTGATCCAAAAACTTACAAAAACTAGTAGTAGAGCAGAAGTAATTTAAGAGAAACGTTCCTTCAAATCCAATTCCGCCTGAGAATTGCTTTGAGGCACTTCGTCGCCGACGAGAAAGGGTCCGGATCTGGGTTTGGGTCCAGAATCGGGTTTCAATTGGATAGAGTGCGAATATGGGAAAAACACGTAGGCATGGAAATTCGGGTACTCATTTCAAGCAAGGGTACAGTTCGAGTTCGGTTTTTTTCGGATTTCGGATCTTTAGTTTTATTGATTTATGACCTATTTGGATATTTTTATTTTGCACATCGAGTTTAGTTCGGGTATAAATCGGATGGGGTTCGGGTTATCTAAATTTTTTAAATAAATTTTTAATCACAATATTTTCAAAAAACAGTTTTAAAAATCATAACTTATTAAAATATTTAATATTTTAGTTTCATAATGTTATATTGATTAGTTTTTTTAGATTTGTAATTATAATTTTAAATATTTGTGTAACTATAAGTATATATATATAAATATTTGTGTAAATATATTATATATTTCGGGTATTTTGAATACCTGTTCGGGTTTTACTCAATCGGGTTCGGATACCCGAATTTTCATAATGTAAAATCTGTTCGCGTATCTTATAGATTTCTATTCAGTTTGGGTTCGGGTATTTTGAATTAGATTTGGATTCGGAGTTCGGGTTTAGGATATTATGCTTAGGCCTAGTTAAGATTATGTACATTGTGTGTCGCCTTTAGGGATAGCCAGTGGTTTGGCTTTACTCTATAATAAATCGGTTTCTGTAACTTTCTTATCTTCTGATGCAAGACTCATTGACTATAAAATAAATAATAAAGAGTTTTGCTTTTATTTCTCTTGTGTTTATGGACATCCGATTCGATCTCTACGCCACCACCTTTGGGAACGATTTAGCAGTAGAAAGAACTGGAATTAGTTTGTGGGGATTTCAATGAAATCCTAAGTCCTGATGAAAAACTTGGAGGCAGAGTACGTGAAGAATGGACTTTCACTAACTTCTGAAATATGGTTCGCAATTGTGATTTTATTGATTTTGCCAAAGAAAAGGAATGCACTGAATTGGGTTGTGTGGAGTTTTGACATAACATTCATAAGCTCATGGGCTTAATGAGCCCAAGATATATTATACATGTGATTTGCTATGGTCCAATAGGATTCGTTATTACAAGAGCTATAATAACTATTGGAAGTAGGAATACATAAAGGAGTTAAAAAAAGAGAGATTAATTAGACGAAAGGCAAAGAGTCACAAGGAGAACTGAAGGGTCATAGTTTGTTCTAGAGTATTTTGTCTCTTTGTATCTTCTGGGGAGTGATCTCTATTTCCTTGATATCTGTGTAATTTTAAGAAAAACACAAAGCTATTAGGAGGGTGTGGGTGTGTAATATCCGATCATACTAGTGAATTTGGGAGGAGTCTCTCTCCCACGAGACGTACCGGCATTTGCTGGGAACTCGTTAATGTTCGTGTGTGCTCTTTACGTTTCCAAATCTGCATCACAAACCACAAGTTTCAATTCACAATAGCAATCTCAAACGATCATACTATTTAACAGGTTGGAAGACGAAATTCACATCATGTCCAATGTAGATTAGATCGTGCAATAGGGAATTCAGAATGGTTATCCAATTACCCTTCATCGGAAAATGGAATATCTTGCACTAGGTGGTTCAGATGATAGACCGGTGATAATTAAAATCCGAAAAGATATTGATAAGGGCCGTCATTTGTTTAGATACGATCATAGATATCATCATTATCCTGAATTTGAATCTATGATCAAATCTACGTGGAATATAACTCCAAGTTAGCGATTAAAAACCATGGGCTACTTGAGAGAATGTCGACGTAATATTTCACAATTGAAACGACAAAATCATACGAACTCGGCAATGCGTATCAAATTGCGAAGTGAAGAATTGAATCAGGTAATGGCTAAACCTACAACAGCTTATAATACCGTTTGCTTAATACGAAAAGAATTGGCTCAAGCATAAGCTGATGAGGAACAATACTAGAAAAAAAAAGCAGAGTTACTTGGTTGACAAACGGAGATCGTAATTCGAAGTATTTTCATGCTGTCACAAAGAATAGAATCGTCCGTAACCGCATCACTAGCATCAAAACGAAAAATCAAAACAGAGTCTATGGCAACCGACTTGTTAGCAAAGAGGCTGTTCGCTATTTTACATCACTTTTCACAAGCTCACAGACTGGAGATGTTCACAGATGTCTGCGTTCAGTCCGTCAAGTGGTTTCACCGATGATGAATGCTAATTTATCAAAGTCGCTAACACGTACTCCAGGGCCGGATGATTTCACCTCCGCTTTTTACCAACGACATTGGAATATTGTCAAGACAACGCTTCATCATGATATCAGTCAATTCTCTGCGGATAGCCAGTGTCCAGATGGTTACTGAAAACCCGGACACGATGCAAAGTTTTCGTCCGATAAGCTTGTGCAATGTCACGTACAAAGTAATATAAAAAATTATAATCTAAAGTATCAAAGTATCAAACACTCAAGCAAATCCGTTAAACGTCTTCTTTGTATTAATCAGAAAATAACTCAAAACTAATCAATACACAAACCGTATTCTTTGCTCGCAAGTCTTTACAACTCAAAGACTCACATATTTATAGATTCTCAAAACACATGAAAATCTTATCTCTAATCTTATCTAAATAGATCTTAACTAACTTAAATCTATTTAGGATTCTTAAATTTTAACCAACATGTTAAAGCTTATCTTAGACCATGATCTAATGAAGCTTACTCAACATTCTCCCTTCTAACCTTCATGTCTTGATCACAAATGATTTTCACTCCAATGAGATTTCTCATATGCTTGAATTTAATCCTTGCCAATGCTTTTGTAAGAATGTCGGCTAGTTGCCTTTCTCCTGGTACATGTTCGACTCTAATCTAGTCGTTGCTTATACATTCTCTAATGAAATGATAGCGTTTATGGATGTGCTTGCTGCGTCCATGAAACACTGAATTTCTTGTCAACTCCAAAGCTGATTTGTTGTCAATTCTGATCACTGTTTTCTCACTCTCTCTTGCTGTTATTTCACTTAGCAATTCCTGCAGCCATATGGCTTGCTTAGAGGCTTCAGTTGCAGCCATGAACTCTGCCTCACAAGAAGAAAGTGCTACAGTGTTTTGTTTCTGTGAGCACCACGAAACAGGAGCATCCCCGAGATAAAAAAATGTGACCAGAAGTACTCTTACCATCATCCAAGTCCACGTTATGGCTGCTATCACTGTACCCAACTAGCTGCCTTGATCCTCCTCTTTTGTACACTAAACCGTAACTCAATGTGCCACTTAAATACCTGAGGATCTGTTTCAATGCTTTCCCATGTGATTCTCGAGGTTGATGCATATATCGACTTAGCATTCCTACTAAGAATGCTAGATCAGGCCTTGTATGCAACAAATATCTGAGACAACCAATCTTTCTTCGATACTCTGTTGCATCTATCTCAGGATCAGATTCATTGGCCTTACACAATTTGAGTCCAAAGTCCATTGGCACGTGTGTCATGTTGCAGTTTTCAAGTCCAACTTCTTTGAGTATCTTCTTAGCATAAGCTTCTTGCTTGATCTCTATTCCTTCTTCCTTTTGCTTTACTTCTATTCCGAGATAGAAGCTCAACTTTCCCAAATCTGACATCTCAAAGTTTCTTGACATTGAAGCTCTGAAGTCGTGAATTATCTTCTATGTGTTTCCTGTCACAAAAAGATCATCGACATATACTGCAACTATTAAGCAGTTCTTACCTTCCTCCTTTCTGTAAACAGAGCTTCCGTTCATGCATTTCTTGAACAAAAGACTTCTCAAGATTTCGTCAAGTTTAGTATTCCAACAGCGAGGTGCTTGACGAAGTCCATAGAGTGCTTTCTCGAGTTTGAAAACTTTCTCTTCTTTTCCCTTCTTTTCAAACCCATCAGGCTATGTCACATACACTTCTTCTATCAACACTCCATGTAGGAAGGCAGCCTTTACGTCTAAATGGTGAATTTCCCATCCATAGTGAGCTGAGAGTGCCATGAGTAAGCGTATTGTCTCTATGCGTGCTACTGGAGCAAAAACTTCATCAAAATCAATACCCGCTTGTTGAGCATAACCCTTTGCAACTAACCTAGCCTTGTGCTTATTGAGACATCAACATTCCTTTTTAGTTTAAAGATCCACTTTAAACCAATCACTTTAACTCCGTAAGGCTTATCTACCAGTCTCCAAGTTCTGTTTTGTTCAATGGAGTTGATCTCATCAATGCAGGCTTTGTTCCACTCTTCGGACACTTTAGCTTTCTCATAATTTAATGGTTCATCATTAAGAGAAAGCAGCAGTCTTTCACACTCAATACCTGCAAGTAAAACATAGTCACTTAAGTATGATGGTGTGTGTACTTGTCGTTGAGTCCTATGCACTGGCTGCATTGTTTCCTCTACGGTGAGTTCCTCTGTTTCAGTTCTGATATCTTATGCAGTATGTTCAGTGCTCTCACGACCATCACACTCCTCATCATCTTCTTGTAGCTCCTTCCATTTGAACTGAAGCACTTGAGATCCTGAGCTGACATTCTTATCTTCTCCCTTTCAATTCCAAGCTTGGTTTTCAGCAAATGTAACATCTCGGCTGATTACTGTTCTCTTGGTTGTTGGATTCAAGAGTCTGTATGCTTTGGTTCCAGGTTCATTGCCGAGGTGTACTAGAGCTTGTGAGCGATCATCAAGCTTCCTTAACCTTACAGACTCGATCTTGGCATAGGCCACACATCCGAATACTCGGATATGATCAACATTCGGCTTTCTCTTCTTAAGACTTTTGTAAGGCATTTGATATCATAGAGATCTAGTTTTAACTTGGTTTATAAGATAAGTAGAGTGTCTCACTCCTTCTCCCCACATATAGTTTGGGACATTCATGGCTTTTAGAATACTACGAGTCATCTCCATTAGCGTTCTGTTTCAATGTTCTACTATGCCATTTTGCTGTGGCGAGTATGGAGCAGTCAGTTGTCTTTTAATCCCATTTGTTTCACAATAGTCATGAAACTCCTTTGACAAAAACTCTCCTCCTCTGTCCGCTCTCAGCATCAACATTTTCCCTTCATGCTCTTTCTCAATCATAGCATTGAACCTCTTGAACTTCATGAACACATCTCCCTTTTCCTTTAGCAACAATGTCCACATGTACCTCGTACAATCATCAATCAAAACGAATATGAACCTGTTTTGAGCTGGTGTTGCTGGTGATATAGGGCCACATAGATCAGCATGTACTAATTCAAACTGCTTTGTTGCTCTAAAGTTACTCGTCTTCGAGAATTTTACTCGTGTTTGTTTTCCTACTAGACATGATCTACAAACCTGTTTGTCAGCAGATATCTTAGGTAGACCTTGTACCATCTCTTGTGCTGACATGTCTTTAAGCGTCTTAAAGCTAACATGTCCAAGACGAGCATGCCACTTCCAAGAATCATCACTCAGTCTTGAGAGAAAACTCACTAGTTTGTCAATCTGCAGTTTAACTTTGTACAATCTGTTCGGTGTTCTTCTTACTTTAATGAGTAGTCTTCCATTCTTATCATGTAATGTAAGAAACTCATCCTTCATAACAACCTCACAACCTTCTTCTGTAGCTTGTCCTAGACTCAAAATACTGCTTGTTAAACTCGGAATGTAATAGATCCCTGACATTAACTTCTGATCCCGGATCTTTGTTTTGAAGATGATCGAACCTTTACCTTCAATCTTGACACTCAAACCATCTCCAAATCTCACCTTGCCTTTGACCTCTGTATTTAGCTCTGAGAAATACTCATTTTCTCCAGTCATGTGGTTGCTTGCTCCATTGTTAAGATACCACTCATTACTCTCATTGTTTCCCTTATTCAACTTCTCTGGAAAAACTTTCTCTTCGTTAAGGAAAATCACTTCATGTATGTATACTGCTTCATCAGTTTCATCTGTCTCTGAGTCATCATGGTTTTCTACTTTATTCAGCTCTTCAATTTTCTTTCTTCTTTCTGGACACACCGAGGCAAAATGTCCTCTTCTATCGCACCTAAAACACACAATGTTTGATCGATCTTTCTTTTCTCTGTTTTGTGATGTCCGAGCCTTTCCCCTTCCATATGTTCGTCCTCTATTGTTGTGTGTGCTTGAGTAAAGTAGACTATCATGCGACTCACTTTCTTGTTCATCTTTTATTCTCTCTTCGTACGCTTTAAGTCTTCCTACAATATCTTCGAATCCAGTTCTGTTCAAGTCCAACACATGTTCCAATGAAGCTGTTAAGTGTATAAAATTGCTTCTTGGTAACGCATTGAGGAACTTCTTCACCAGTTTCGCCTATTCTATTGTCTGTCCTAAAGCTGCTGAGTTCGCTGCTATCTCTTTCATTCTTCCAAGCATCTATGGTTTCGGTTTCTTTCATTCGTAACCTATCAAACTCTGACATAAGAGTTTGAAGCCTCGCTTCTCTAACTATTTCTGCTCCTAAGTTCAATGCTTTGATCGAATCCCACAAGGCTTTAGGTGAGTCTTGTTCTCCTATCTGCAAGATCAAATTCTCGGGAATCGACTGAAACAAAAGTGCTTTAGCTAGATAATTTTTCTCATAAATACCAGATCCAATGTCAATCGTTTCCTAGACCTTATGCACTTGGAGAACCACCTTCATCTTCATCGCCCATACCGTATAGTTGGTAGACGATAACATGGGACACAAGACTGATGACGGAACAGAGTCTTTCTTCGAGACTTTCACGTCGTCTCCCATTGTTGAAGTATGTCTTTAACTTCTAGATCCTTCAACCTGGTTAGCTCCGATACCAAATAAAGTATCAAACACTCAAGCAAATCCGTTAAACGTCTTCTTTGTATTAATCAGAAAATAACTCAAAACTAATCAATACACAAACCGTATTCTTTGCTCGCAAGTCTTTACAACTCAAAGACTCACATATTTATAGATTCTCAAAACACATGAAAATCTTATCTCTAATCTTATCTAAATAGATCTTAACTAACTTAAATCTATTTAGGATTCTCTTTGGTCTTATCTTAAACTTTAACCAACATTTTAAAGCTTATCTTAGACCATGATCTAATGAAGCTTACTCAACATAATCTACATTTAAAAGGAATATTTTCTAACATAGTTACTGAAAACCAAGCAAAATTCATATCAGGTCGACACATTCAAGATATTGTTTTAGTAGCTCATGAACTTTTTTATGCTCTCCGAGTACAACCACTCTATTCAGAAGCTCTATTGGCTTCTCTGTGCTTATTAACAGTTCCCACTTTCTCCGTATTTATATATACTATGCTCTGATGTACTTAGTACGATGCTGAATGATGCACACTCAGATGGTCGCATAACGGGTATTAGAATCAGTCGGGTGCTCCAACGATAACACATTTGTTCTTTGTTGAGGATTCATTGTTCTTCACGCGAGCATATCTTCATAATAGTAGGAATCTCAAAAGATTATTTTCCGAATTTGAAGATGTCTCTGGTCAGAAGATTAACGTCCAGAAATCAATCATAACATTTGGTTCGCAAGTTTATCAAGCGAATCCTGAAAGGATACAACAGAATCTCTGCATAGACAAATTGGGCGGTGGGGGAAAATATTTGGGGCTCCCTGAACAGTTTGGAGGACGAAAATCAAAATTGTTCAGCTATATACGAGATCGAATAAAAACGAAACTCACTGGTTGGCAAAACCGATATTTTTCACCTGCAGGCAAAGAAACTTTGATTAAATAGGTAGCATATGCAATGTCGGTTTACTCCATGAATTGCTTTAGATTACCAAACGATGTGTGTGCGACAATAGAACATATCATACGACAGTTTTGGTGGGGATCAATGACACAACAACGGAAGACTGCTTGGGTTTCTTGGAAGAAACTGACAACGCCTAAGAAATTAGGTCGTTTAGGATTCAAGAACTTTCAATACTTTAATCAAGCGTTGTTAGCAAACCAGGTTTGGAGATTGTTACAACGACCACACCGTCTACTTGCAAGAAGCAACATACTACTCACGATCTTCCTTACTGGATGCGCAAAAAGGGAATCGTCCTTCATATGGCTGGAAAGCATTATGTTATGGAAGAGATATGAGCTCTAGATTTGTGTTAATTCAACAAACAAATCATTTCTTAATGAAGAAGAAAGACTGACCTTGATTTGCTTCAATGATGGTGTGGTTCAATTCTTTTGATTTTATCCTTCCTTAACCTTTAAACTCTAATCGATCCTTTGATGGACGAAGATCTTAAACTCTTTACAGTTTTCTTTTTGTGTATCAGAGAAGTTTTCTTTTTTTCTCTTACGCTTGAAGACGTAACCGTACGTATATATATATATATATATATATGACACACAAAGAACTTTTACAAAAGGACACCACATCCTTTTGGTTATATATTCAACTCAAATGTATTATATATATACATATGGTTAAATATATAATATATTAATCAATTACCATATATATATATAACTTTATATAATGTTAATTGGTAAGGAAGGAGGGTTATCAATACACCCGATTCTAATGTCCTTATCTGAAACTCATCCATCACGGTATCGACTTTTATATTAGAATCTTTAACTTTAATATGAACTTCAATTTTATCATTAAACCGAAAAACACATCGGCCACATGTAACGGGAAATATTCTTACATTCTCCCACTTGGTCGTTGTGTTGACTTAACGGTTTAATTTCTATAATGCGCATTTTATATCAAGTTCATTAATCCTTTAATTATCGTAGTAAAATCATGATCGAATCATGGTGGTTGCCCATCATTTAACGACAAGTTTCCTTCCATGTATCACAAATCAATTTTAACTTCACTCTTTTCTTTCTTTAATATTGAGAGAAACTTAAATCTTAAATACTCATGTCATCTTTAAGCTAAAAAAAAATGTGTACATATACTATAATGATAACATGTTTAATAAAAAACAGAAATATATCCTTAAGTGAAATCAGAGTTTTACAAATATAATGAGCATAGCACAGCTAAAATAGCAAGGTCTTGTCTATAACACCCATACACTCTACATGGCCAGTAAACGTCTTGGGTGGCAATCCCTTACTTAACGGATCCGCTACCATCATATCCGTTCTAATGTGCTCAAGAGTTTCTCTTTGTTTATGTACTTCTTCTTTCACAAACAAGTACTTTAACTCCATGTGCTTAGCACCTTTCGAGTACTTATCGTTTTTAGAAAAGAAGACAACTGCAGAATTATAACAATAAATTCTCATCGGTTTGGCTATGTTGTCGACAATCCCAAGTCCTGAGATAAAGTGTTGCAACCACAATGCATGAACTGTGGCTTCAAAGCATGCCACAAATTCGGCCTCTATAGTGGAAATAGCAATGACAGACTGCTTTCCACTTTTCCAAGATACTGCTCCTCCAGCTAACAGGAACAAGTAGCCAAATATCGATTTTCTGTTGTCGACACATCCGGCCTAATCTGAATCTGAATATCCGATGATCTCTAGGTTTTCAGATCTTTTGTACGTAAGCATGAGCTCTTTGGTGCCTTGCAAGTACCTGAGAACTTTCTTTGCAGCTTTCCAGTGGTCCATTCCAGAATTACTTTGATATCGACCCAACATACCAACAACAAAAGTTAATATCTGGCCGAGTTCATGTCTGAACGTAGTTCAAACTCCCAACCACTGATGAATAAGGAATTCTTTCCATTTCTTTACGCTCCAATTCATTCTTTGGACATTGCATTTTACTGAACTTGTCTCCCTTCTGAATTGGAGCTTTTTGTAACACCCGCGTTCCGCGGATCCTTCGGGTGATTCTGGATGGGTTCGAGGGACAAAGGAAGTTGTGTGAGAAAATATGGGAAAGATGGAGTTTTTGATCGGACAAGGCCAAGTGCCATTCAGACAAGGCCAAATGCCATTCGGACAAGGCCACGTGAAATTCAGACAAGGCCACGTGAAGTTCGGACCAGGTCGCGTGAAATTCGGACAAGGTAGTGGGGAATTTGGACAAGGGAGTAAAATTCGGACAAGGGAGTGATTGTGTCCGAACGGGTAGTGAGTTCGGACAGGGAGTAAGGTGTTCGGACAGGAAGTGAAATGTTCGGAAAGGGAAGTGTTCGGACAGGGAAGTTAAGTGTCTGAACTGAGTGAGTGATGGTGGAAAGTGGTTGGGCCGTTCATGGGTTGGTCCGGGACATAATTGTCCAGTAGGTTAGACTTGATCCAATTCAGGTGGGCTCGAATTTGGCCCATCCTGGGCGGATTAGGGTTAAGGTTTCTCACCCAAAACCCTATAAATAGGGCTAAAAACTGCCAGCCCAAAATTATAACGAAAATCTCTAAGGAAGATCGGAACTCATTGTGAAAGAACTCTAAGACCGATTTTTGTCGAATCGAGCAAGGGAAACAACGGATCCAGAGAAATCAAAACCGGATCCGAGTAACCTGATTGGCAATCGCATCAAGAGGTGTCAGAAAAAGGTAAGGCAAAGGTGAGTTTTTTGGGTCCGTTGAGGTGATTCTAGGTTCGTTTTGGGAAATAGTGGGATTAAGTCTTAGATGGGTTAGGATTGCGTGATTGATTGGATGAATATGTACTGTTTTCCGTTCATGATTGGTGTTTCGGTTGATTCGGGTGAATTAGGGTAACTGAGGCAACATATGTGATCGGACTCTGAGCATGAATATGCTGGACTCTGTGCATGAATAATGCTATCTCTGACTTGATTGCTTGTTGTTTGATACATATCTGGTTTGGCCTAGTAGGACGGAATGACCGACTCACTAAGCAAATTTGTTTGTTTACTCAATCTGTGTGATTGTAGGTGATTTACCCAAGGACCGTGAAAGTGGCTAAGTAGGAGCGAGACCGAGGCGAGAAGGAGGAAAGATGGAATAAGACTGGGTTAAACTAGGTCTAGACACATTTAAATTCAAACATTCTTGTAAACTTGTTGTTCTAGAACCTCTTGAGTTGGTTTATGCATACGTTTTGGGCTTATAAAACTGTCAAAAACCCAAAAACGACTAAGTAAAGAAAGAACATAAAATTGACTAAGTGTTTGGTCCGCCCAAGGCAAAACTGAATCGAATCCGGACGTAGGCATCTCGAGTTAGGGTGCCACAAGTTGGTATCAAAGCGCGGTTTGGTTCTAGGATAGTCGGGTTAGATGAATGGAAGTCCATCCTCTTCGCGCCAAGGTCTCGCGGTAAGGTTTATATGTATTTATATGGGTGTGAATTAAACTAAGTTAGTATGAGGGACTAACTTAGTGAATCGGGTCACTGAAGATGGCTAAAAGTAATCAGACCAGAAGGAATGTGGGAAACGAGGCGGCTTCCCAAACGGTGACGGGGAGGACCGAGGATGAGGATGTCCAAAGTGTGGACAACCAAAGTGTGGAAAGAAGTGAACATCCCAAGGCGAGTGCTGGTACCGCGAATTCGATTGGGATGAGCGAGGTGTTTGCTCTATTGACCCAAGTCTTGGGAATGCTTCCTGCTGTAGTGCCCGCTAAAGCAGTACCACCGCGGGTGATTCCGGTTCTGGTGGAAAACATGGTCGAGGAGACACACTCTGCGGTTACTCCATCATACCTGAAAATGATGGATCACATGCAGAAGTTAGGCACCAAGTTCTTTTCAGGAGGTGCCAAGCCTATTGAGGCAGACGAGTGGCAGAGTAGGCTGGATAGAAATTTCAACTCTATCCGATGCCCAGAAGAGTTTATGAGGGATATCGCGGTCCACTACCTAGAAGGGGACGCACACAATTGGTGGCAAGGCGTTTCGGGAAGAATGGATAACCCGAAATGCAGCTGGGAAACGTTCGGGAAGGAGTTTAGGGCAAAATACTTCCCACCGGAAGTGTTTGATCGGCTTGAGGGAGCCTTTCTAGATCTTTGCCAAGGATCCATATCCGTGAGGGAATATGAGACCAAGTTCAACAATCTGAGGCGATATACGGGTCACGAGTTGGACGATGAGAAGGTCCTGGTTCGTCGCTTTATGTGCGGACTGCGAATTGAGCTCCAAAACATTTGCCAAGTCCGAAACTACAATTCTGTTGCCGAGTTGGTAGAGAAGACAGCACAATGGGAAAGTGGGCTGGAAGAAGCCAAGGTGGCTGGGGAAAGGAAACGGGTACAGATTGTACCGTAAGTGCAGTCGGGAAGTGTTTCGGGGTCCAGGATCAAGAAGATGGAAGGAAATGGGTCCACGAAGCCAATTGTTGCCCGCTGTACGTGCAAGGTCTGCGGGAAGGAGCAGTCTGGTACATGCAGATTTGCCTCGGGTGCATGCTTCCGATGTGGTAGCACGGAGTATATGATTCGGGACTGCCCGAAAGAGGACCCAAGGGGAAAGGAAGTCCGAACTAGTGATGCAAGGGTCTGCTACAACTGCGGTGAAGTTGGGCACATCAGACCGCATTGTCCGAAGTTGGAGCAGTCTTCATGGAAACGGGCAAGTGAAGCACTGCCACCTCCGCCAAAGAGGCAAGCATTGGTGCTGAGGGCTTATTCGATGGTTGCGGATCCAGCCGATCAGAACACTGCACGCCCAATAACTGGAACTGTGAAAATGGGTGGTGTGGCAACCCATTTACTGTTTGATTTGGGGGCAACACACTGTTTTGTGTACTCAAGAGTGAAAGGTACTGAAGGATTCGTGAAGGAACCCGGGGAAGGTAAAGGACTAGTCCGAGCCGCTGGTGGGCAAGTGATGGACATTTTGGGTAGTGTCCGGAACGTTTCAGTGTTCATAGAAGGAGTGAGCATGCCAGTTGATCTGGTGATCTGCCAAGTGAAGTCGTATGACGTGATCTTGAGAATGGATTGGCTCGGAAGGAACAAGGCACACTTAGACTGCCATCGCGGTCGGGTGAAGTTTGAAAATGGTGGGAATCCGCTGGTGTTTCAGAGAATCCGACCCACCTCAGGGAACTTGATCATTTCGGCTATCCAAGCAGAACGGATGGTCAAACAAGGATGTGAAGCGTACCTAGCTACGATCATAACTACCGAGACAGAAACAGACACAGAACTTAAGGACATTCCGGTGGTGAATGAGTTCGAGGATGTGTTCACGGTAGTTAAGGGTCTACCACCATCTCGATCTGATCCTTTCACGATCTAGTTAGAACCCGAGACAGCCCCAATCTCTAAGGCACTTTATCGGATGGCGTCGGCAGATATGGCCGAGTTAAAGAGGCAGCTTAGTGAATTGACGGACAAGGGATTCATTCGCCCAAGTAGTTCGCCTTGGGGCGCACCAGTGCTATTCGTCAAGAAGAAAGATGGAACTTTCAGGCTGTGCATAGATTATCGTGGGCTGAACCGAGTAACTGTAAAGAATAGGTACCCTCTTCCACGGATAGACGAGTTGTTGGACCAACTCAGAGGTGCTACCTGGTTCTCAAAGATCGATTTGGCTTCGGGTTACCATCTGATCCCAATCGCGGAGGCTGACGTTCGGAAAACAGCCTTCCGAACAAGGTACGGACACTTTGAGTTCATGGTCATGCCCTTCGGGCTGACCAATGCTCCGGTAGCCTTCATGAATTTGATGAACGATGTGTTCCGAGAATTCTTGGATGAATTCGTGATCATCTTCATAGATGACATTCTGCTGTACTCCAAGTCGCCGGAAGAGCATCAAGGTCACTTAAGGACGGTTTTGGGGAAGCTAAGGGAACACAAGCTGTTCGGAAAGCTGAGTAAGTGCAGCTTTTGACAAAGGGAAATTGGATTTTTGGGTCATGTGGTCTCGGATATGGGAGTGTCCGTGGACCTGGAAAAGATTAAGGCAATTTCAGAATGGCATAGACCCTTGAACGCATCCGAAGTAAGGAGTTTCCTTGGATTAGCTGGGTATTAGCGACGTTTTGTTAAAGGCTTTGCGAGCATGGCACAGCCTATGACCCAGCTCACTGGGAAAGATGTCCCTTTCAATTGGACTAAGGAGTGTGAAGGGAGTTTCTCAAGGCTTAAGGACATACTAACGAGTACTCCAGTTCTGGCCTTGCTAGAACTGAGTGAGCCTTATGTGGTGTATACGGACGCATCACGAATGGGTTTGGGTTACGTACTGATGCAGCATGGGAAGGTGATTGCTTATGCATCACGACGGTTAATGAAGCATGAAGTGAATTACCCCACTCATGACTTGGAACTGGCTGCAGTGGTTTTCGTCTTGAAGATATGGCGATCCTACCTTTATGGTGGGAAGGTCCAAGTGTTCACGGATCATAAGAGTTTGAAGTACATCTTCACTCAACCGAACCTGAACCTAAGGCAAAGACGATGGATGAAACTGATCTCGGACAATGACTGGACATAGAATACCATCCGGGTAAGGCAAAATTAGTTGCGGATGCACTAAGTAGGAAAATGGTGGACGTGGACTCAGAAAAAGATATGGAAGGGCTGATTAGCATGGTTGGGACGTTGAGTCTAGTAGCCTTAACGGTTGAAGAGGAACCTTTGGGTTTAGGTGCAGCGGACCAAGCTAATTTGCTAAGTCGGGTACGGACTGCCCAAGAAAAAGATGAAAGTGTGAACAAGGTAACAAAGAACGATAATACCGAGTACCAGACTTCGAATAATGGAACGATTCTGGTTCATGGCCGAGTGTGTGTTCCAAACGACCAAGGATTGCGGGAAGAAATCCTTAAGGAGGTACATCAGTCTAAGTTGGCTATTCATCCTGGATCGACCAAGATGTACCGAGATCTAAAAAGGTACTACCATTTGACAGGAATGAAGTGGGACGTGGCTAAGTGGGTTTCAGAATGCCCTACTTGCCAATTGGTGAAGGCAGAACACCAAGTTCCCAGTGGGTTATTGCAAAGCCTACCGATCCCGGAATGGAAATGGGACATGATCAAAATGGACTTTATAACAGGACTGCCCATTTGTAATAAAAGGGATGCGATATGGGTAATAGTGGATCGACTAACCAAGTCGGCTCACTTCATTGTGGTCAATAGGACAGATCGAGCTGAAAAGTTGGCCGAAATCTATGTAAGGGAGATTGTTCGGTTGCATGGTGCACCGGCAAGCATAGTGCCCGATCGGGATGCCAAGTTCTGTTCAGCGTTTTGGAAAGTGCTTTAGGCTAGGTTGGGGACTAGGGTCCATACGAGTACGGCTTACCATCCGCAGACAGACGGTCAGTCAGAACGTACCATCCAAACACTTGAGGAGGTAAGTGAGATGAGCACTTACCTTTGGCCGAGTTCGCATATAACAACAGTTATCACGCAAGTATTGGGATGTCTCCGTATAAAGTACTGTACGGACGACCATGTCGAACCCCTTTGTGTTGGACTCAAGTGGGGGAACGAAGTATATATGGCGAGATTTCATAGAGGACACAACCGAAAAGTTGAGAATGGTCAAGCTCAACATAAAACAAGCTCATGATAGACAAAAGAGCTATGCGTATAAGAGAAGGAAGGAACTTGAGTTCGCAGTTGGTGACTTGGTCTACCTTAAGACGGTCACATATAAGGGTAAGGAGCGTTCGGCCCGGTTAGCTAAGTTAACACCAAGGTATATGGGGCCTTATGAGATTCTGGAAAGGATTGGGAAAGTAGCCTATAAGTTAGCACTGCCCGTGAAACTGGATGCATTTCACAACGTTTTCCATGTTTCGATGCTAAAGAAGTGCTTAGGCAATGGAGAATGAGTCGTGGTTGAACATCCAAGGAACCTAAGGGAAAATATGACGGTTGAAGGAGTTTCGGTTCAGATCCCAGATAAGAAGGTCAAGGCAGCCCAAAGGAAGAAAACCAGAATGGTCCAAGTTGAATGGGACTGTGATGGGGAAATTGAGCTCACGTGGGAACCAGAAGTCAGAATGAGGGAAAATTTTCTAAAGTTATTTGAGAACCAAAAGGCTGGACCATCCCAAGTCTATATTCGAGGACGAATCCTTTGAAGTGGGGGAGACTTGTAACACCCGCGTTCCGTGGACCCTTCGGGTGATTCTGGATGGGTTCGAGGGACAAAGGAAGTTGTGTGGGAAAATAAGGAAAAGATGGGGGTTTTTGATCGGAAAAGGCCAAGTGCCATTCGGACAAGGCCAAGTGCCATTCGGACAAGGCGGCATGAAATTCGGACAAGGCCACGTGAAATTCGGACAAGGCCACGTGAAGTTTGTACCAGGTCGCGTGAAATTTGGACCAGGCAGCGGGAAGTTCAGACAAGGTCGCGTGAAATTCGGACAAGGTAGTGGGAAATTCGGACAAGGGAGTGACAGTGTCCGAACGGGTAGTGAGTTCGGACAGGGAGTGAGGTGTTCGGATAGGAATTGAAATGTTCGGACAAGAAGGGAAGTGTTCGGACAGGGAAGTTGAGTGTCCGAACTGAGGGAGTGATAGTGGAAAGTGGTTGGGCCGTTCATGGGTTGGTCCGGGACATAAGTGTCCAGCAGGTTAGACTTGATCCAATTCAGGTGGGCTCGAATTTGGCCCATCCTGGGCGGATTAGGGTTTAGGTTTCTCACCCAAAACCCTATAAATAGGGCTAAAAACTGCCACAACCCAAAATTATCACGAAAATCTCTAAGGAAGATCGGAACTCATTGTGAAAGAACTCTAAGACCAATTTTTGTCGAATCGAGCAAGGGAAAGAACGGATCGAGAGCGATCAAAACCGAATCCGAGTAACCTGATTGGCAATCGCATCAAGAGGTGTCAGAAAAGGCTAAGACAAAGGTGAGTTTTTTGGGACCGTTGAGGTGATTCTAGGTTCGTTTTGGGCAATAGTGGTATTAAGAAAATTCGTTTGCTTACTCAATCTGCGTGATTGTAGGTGATTTACCCAATGACCGTGAAAGTGGCTAAGTAGGAGCGAGACCGAGGCGAGAAGGAGGAATGATGGAATAAGACTGGGTTAACCTAGGTCTAGACACATTTAAATTCAAACATTCTTGCAAACTTGTTGTTCTAGAACCTCTTGAGTTTGTTTATGCATACGTTTTGGGCTTATAAAACTGTCAAAATCCCAAAAACGACTAAGGAAGGAAAGAACCTAAAACTGACTAAGTGTTTGGTCCGCCCAAGGCCAAACTGAATTGAATCCGGACGTAGACATCTCGAGTTACGGTGCCACACTTTTCCTGCAGAGCATTTTTCCATGTTATATCTCTCTAAAATCTTATTGATATATCCTTTTTGAGATAAACTTAACAATCCTTGTGATCTATCTCAAATTATTTCTATTCCGATCACATAAGATGCCTCACCCATATCTTTCATTCCAAAGTTTTTAGAGAGATATTTCTTTATATCACATAGCATGCCCATGTCATTTGCATCAAGCAAAATATAATCAATATATAAGACCAATATAAGGAACTTGCTCCCACTGACTTTCATGTAGATACACCGATCAACAATAATCTCTACAAAATCATATGCCGTAATGATATCATTAAACTTTAAATACCATTGTTTGGAAGCTTTTTTTAAACCATATATTGAGTTTCTCAACTTACACACCATATGTTCTTTTCCTGTAACCACAAACCCTTCAGGTTGGTCCATATATACTTCTAACCATATCCATTAAAGTACGGTTTCGCCTTTCAGCTACACCATTCTGCTGAGGTGTTTCAGGCATTGTGTATTGAGCACATATGCCTCTACGTTCAAGTAACTTTGCAAATGGACAAGGACATTGTCCACTTTCAGTGAATTTTCCATAAAACTCACCGCCTCTATCAGATCTCACTACTTTTACTTTGCTTTCTAACTGCCTTTCTACTTCATCAATGAACACCTCTACGACATCCACTGATTTAGATTTTTCATGCAGTAGATAAGTATATCCATAACGTGAATAATCATCAATAAAGGTGATGAAATATTTTTCACCGCTCCAAGAGGGAGCATCAAAAGGGCCACATATATCAGTGTGTATTAATTCTAGAAGTTGAGTACTTCTTGTGGCTGGTTTCTTTGTTATATGTTTAGTCTGCTTTCCTTTAATGCAGTCTATACACACATCTAGGTCACTAAAATCCAATGGAGGAAGAATTTCATTTTTTATCAACCTCATCATTCTTTCTTTGGAAATGTGGCCTAATCTCTGATGCCACAAGTAAGCTGAGCTTATGTTATATGCACTACGCTTAATGCCTTGATTCTCAACATTAAACAAAGATTCAGAAAACTTTATATCAAGATTGAATATATAAAGTGAATCAAACTTTGTACCACTACCATAGAAGTAATCATTTCGATACATAGAGAAAACACCATGTCCAATCTTAAAATTAAAACATAAATCGTCCAACCTACTTACGAAAACAAGATTTCTAGCACACTCAGGTACAAAGAGACAACCTTCGTGATCTACTTGACAACCAATATCTAAGATCAACCTATAAGTCCCAATGCCTTTAATGTGTGCCTTCATCCGGTTCCCCATGAACAAGTACTGCTCAGGTCCTCTTATGGGCTGGATCGAACTGAATCCCTATTCAATATGAGACACATGAGTAGATGCACCAGAATCTAACCACCAAGTATTTTTAGGCACTTCAACAAGGTTCAATTCAGAATAAACATATAAATGTTGTGTACCTTTCTTATCGAACCATGCCTTTCTTTTCGGACAATCTTTCTTGAAGTGTCCCATTTTCTTGCAAAAGAAGCACTTCCTTTCCTTTTGGATTTGACTTTCGGGTCGTTTCATGAAACTTTTATCCTTCTTTTTGTCCTTAACACTTGATTTATTTCTGCTGCTGCTGGCACTTCCAAAGCCTGCGAAAAGAGCAACTTGGTCATTCAACTTCTTTAATCTCCCTTCCTCTTGAACGAGCATAGCCTTCAATTCCTGATAGTTCCATTTATCTTTAATGGTGTTATAGTTCACCTGAAACTGGCTAAACTCAAGAGTTAGAGAGTTCATAACGAATTGGACCAAGAATGGCTCATCAACTTTCATTCTCAAGGCTGTTAACTTTGATGCCAAGTTAGACATGTGCGTCACATGATCATGGATTGGTTGGGACCAGTCAAAATTTTTTGTAGTTAGCTCACTCATGAGACTTCCTACAATCGACTTGTCCGCCAATTCCGATTGTGAACACTCCTTAATTTTTGTTACAAATTCCCTAGCTTTCTCAGTCTTAGGCATAGATGGCTTAATACTTTCTGCCATCGTCAATCTCATGAGGTTCAGACTCAGCCTATTAGATCGCTCCCAAATCTCATAGCAAGACTTATCAGCTTCGGAGCTATCAACTGTAATGGCTGGAGGTACCTCATCAGTGAGTATAGCATTTTAAAGAATGTGTTTAAGTAACCTTTGGACAATATTTAAATACATGCACTCTAAGTGATGCTAGTTTTAGATTTTTTTTTTTAATTCTTTTATAATTAATCAAATCACATATAAATCAAATAGATATGTTACCTTTGGGTAAACATATTATCGACTATAATGGAAATGACTAATTCTTTTCGTATTATTAAATTTATCCAATGATCCACCTTTGGGTGATCTCCAAAGATATAAATAATAAATCAATTGATCATTAAAACTTTAGTGTCATTTTAGCATCTCTTTAATCATGATCAATTATAATTTTTACTTTAATATTTACATATAATATGACAAAACCACATTGATGATTAACATGTCACATATAATGTAAATATTAAATTTTAATGGATAAATTTCTTGTATATTGTATTAATACTTCATAATACAATTACCTTAATTTATAAATGCAGCAGAAATTTTATTTAGTTATATAAATATATATAACTAATTAGATTGGTTATATTTGTTACAATATTAATTATGTTTTAAAGTGACATGCATGTAAGCATCGTTTTAATTATATGATGCTTAATGGTGATGTACGAATGTTTTACTTAAGTTTTATTATAATAGCCACGTAACGTAATGATTATCAATCTTCAATCATCGATTAATTCATGATATTTTCAATGCAAGTGATTTATACACAATTATGGTAGTGACGGCTACTTGATTATCAAGTAACTTCTAAATTGCGTTCTTACTTACGGTTACATGTACATGTACGATTCAATTATGATTAACCGTTCTTCAGTCGTAATTAATATGAATTCATGATTTTCTCATTAACTTGATCCAACATCATCATTAACGAAGCGTAACGGTTATTTATGTGATCAAATCATGTATCCTCTTTTTAAAATCAATTACAATCAACTTTTCTATGTGAACTAAACAAATCTAGATTGCTCTGATACCAAATGAAGAATTTATATTTGATGATTTCCAGATTATGAAATTTGTCCCAAGTTCTCTGGATTTGTGTTAATTCAACAAACAAATCATTTCTTAATGAAGAATAAAGACTAACCTTGATCCATTGCTTTAATGATGGTGTGGTTCAATCCTTTTGATTTTATCTTTCCTTAACCTTTAAACTCTAACCGATCCTTTGATGGACAAAGATCTTAAACTCTTTACAGTTTTCTTTTTGTGTATCAGAGAAGTTTTTCTCTTTTACTCTTACGCTTCTATTTTTCCCTTACGCTTCTCTCTTTCTTTTACGCTTGAAGACGTAACCATACGTCTATATTTATATGACACACAACACAACTTTTACAAAAGGACACCACGTCAACACAACTTTTACAAAAGGACACCATATGGTTAAATATATAATATATTAATCAATTACCATATATATATATAACTTTATATAATGTTAATTGGTAAGGAAGGAGGGTTATCAATACACCTGATTCTAATGTCATTATCTGAAACTTATCCATCACGGTATCGACTTTTATATTAGATTTTTTAACTTTAATATGAACTTCAATTTTATCATTAAACCGAAAAACACATCGGCCACATGAAACGGGAAATATTCTTACATTAGAATCAGACGGGGCGCTCCAACGATAAAACATTTGTTCTTTGCTGAGGATTCATTGTTCTTCACGTGAGCAGATCTTCATAATAGTAGGAATCTCAAAAGATTATTTTCGGAATATGAAGATGTCTCTGGTCAGAAGATTAACGTCCAGAAATCAATCATAACATTTGGTTCGCAAGTTTATCAAGCGAATCCTGAAAGGATACAACATAATCTCTGCATAGACAAATTGGGCGGTGGGGAAAATATTTGGGGCTCCCTGAACAGTTTGGAGGACGAAAATCATAATTGTTCAGCCATATACGAGATCGAATAAAAATGAAACTCACTGGTTGGCAAAACCGATATCTTTCAGCTGCAGGCAAAGAAACTTTGATTAACTAGGTAGCATATGCAATGTCGGTTTACTCCATGAATTGCTTTAGATTACCAAACGATGTGTGCGACAATAGAACATATCATACGGCAGGTTTGGTGGGGATCAATGACACAACAACTGAAGACTGCTTCGGTTTCTTGGAAGAAACTGACAACGCCTAAGAAATTAGGTCGTTTAGGATTCAAGAACTTTCAATACTTTAATCAAGCGTTGTTAGCAAACCAGGTTTGGAGATTGTTACAACGACCACACCGTCTACTTGCAAGAAGCAACATACTACTCACGATCTTCCTTACTGGATGCGCAAAAAGGGAATCGTCCTTCATATGGCTGGAAAGCATTATGTTATGGAAGAGATATTAGCTCAAGGTATCCAAATACGCATTGGTAATGGTAATACAACAAAGCTAGGACTAGATCCTTGGCTATAGACACAACCGTCGAGAGCACCTATTTACTACCACCGGTGAATCCATCATTTCCAGTGAGTCACTAAAGAATCAAATACGAACAATTCTTAAGGATAACTTTCTTCTCTTTATTAACCTTGGAAAATCTCTTACAAAAACCAAACCTCTCCACAATTGTATTTATCTCTTGTCACAACTCAACTTCTATTTATATAGAATCTCATAAACCTAAAAGAATCTCTAGATAGATTTAGATAACTCCTAAATCTTCTAACTAACTTATCCTTTTAGTAACTTGCTCATCAAGATTTAACTCTCAAGCTTAGTTTCAACATTCTCCCTCTTAATCTTGATGCCTTGAACTCCTATGCTTTCCCTCATCTCCTGGTGTTTTATCCTTCCAAACGCCTCAATAAGGATGTCTGCCTTTTGTCATTTCCTGGAACATGCTCAACCTCAATTTGGTCGTTATCCATAATGAAGTGATACCTCTTGTGTATATGCTTACTTCGACCGTGAAATACCGGGTTCTTAGTAAGAGAGATTGATGACATTATCGATAATAAGCACCACTTTCTTACTTTCTTATGCGGTAATCTCACTAAGTAATTGTTGAAGCCATATAGCTTGTTTTGCTGCTTCCGTTGCTGCCATGAAGTCGGGTTCACATGAAGAAAAAGCAATTGTGTCTTGTTTTTGAGAACACCAATTGATCGGACACTCATTGTAGTAGAAAATATGCCCCGTTGTGATTTTCCCATCATTAAGATCACCATTATAGCTAGCATCGCTATACCCTTTGAGACCTCCTCTCTTGTTTCGACAATACTTAAGACTTTGTGTTAGTGTTCCTTGCAAATACCTTTAAACTTTCTTCAAAGCTAAACCATGAGACTCTTTTGGCTCTTGCATGTATCTACTCAAAACACCAACGCTCTAGGCTAAGTTTGGTCGGGTATGAATCAAGTACCAAAGGCAACCAATAAGTTTTTGATATTCTCTTTCATTTATGCTTTTCTCTTCTGGAACTTTCAAAAACTTTGCTCCTAACTCCATCGGAGTGCAACACGCATTACACTCTAACATACATGCCTCTTCAAGTATCTTCTTAGCATACCTCTCTTGTCTTAAAGCTATATCATCTTCCTTTTGTTCATCTTCAATCCCAATATAATAGGTTAGCTTACCAAGATCACTCATCTCAAATTTAGTAGACATACTCTTCTTGAATTCGTTGATCATGTATTGTTTTGTCTTTGTTACTAACAAATCATCAACATAAACCGCAACAAAAAAAAGTTTTCCTTTCTCAATCTTTCGATACAATGAGGCTTCCTTAGTACATCTCGTAAATTTAAGTTTCTTAAGAATCTGGTTTAACTTATCATTCCAAACTCTTAGAGCTTGCTTTAAAACGTAAAGTACTTTGTACAACTTGTAGACTTTTCATTTTGTGAAAAAACCTTCCGATTGAGACAAATACACCTCTTCCTTTAGTTTTCCATGTACAATATTGTCTTAACATCAAGGTGATGTATCTCCCATAATTTTGTAGCAGCTAGAGAAATTATGAACCTTATAGTTTCGATTCTTGCAACCAGAGCAAAAATCTCCTCGAAATCTATACCGTATTTTTGAACATAACCTTTTGTAACTAGACTAGCCTTGTGTTTGTTTATACTCCCATCCGAGATTCTTTTGACCTTGAAAACCCACTTCAAAACAATAGGCTTGACTACTCTTGGAAGATCAACTAACTCCCAAGTCTTGTTTTCCCAAATAGACTTCATCTCATCTTCACACGCATTAACCCAAACTTGTGACTCACTTGCTTCTCTAAAATCCCACGGCTCATCATTAACCAATAACAAGAGATGATAACCTTCATAATCACATAACAAAACAAAATCATCCAAGTAACTAGGTCTCTGAGTTTCCCTAGTAGATCTTCGAAGAGACAAATCAACATCCTCTGACAAATCTTGATTCTCGGTATTCTCTCCATCTTCTACGATGATCTCTTCATCATTATTCTCTCCATCTCTTATGTTTGGATCTTCAAATCTTATTGTTATGCCTTGTGTTTCCTTAGATTTATCCTTGTCAAGAAAATTCCATTCCCATCCTTTTCCCTCATCGAACACAACATCGGACTAACAATAATTTTCTGTTTTGTAGGATCCAATAATCTACAAGGTTTTGATCCAGGCTCAATCCCTAGATGTACCAACATACGAGATCGATCATCTAATTTTCTAAGATGTGGACCTTCGATTCTAGCATATGCTAATTATCAAAAACCCGGAGGTGGTCAAGTCTCGGTTTATTTCTCTTGAAAGCCTCATATGGAGTTCGATCTTTTAGGGCTCTTGCTAACACTCTATTAATGAGATATGTGGCATGTCTCACAGCTTCTCCCATAGATATCGTGGCATTTCCATATGTTTCAAAATACTTCGTGTCATCCCCATCAAAGTACGATTTTTTTTCGACAACACCATTTTGTTGTGGCGTATAAGGTGCTGTCATGTTTTTTTGAATCCCGTTTTTCTTACAATATTCCAAGAATTCTTGAGACATGAATTCACCACCTCTGTCTGTACGGCACCTTGACACTCATTCTAGTTTCTTTCTCTATGAGAGCCTTAAACACCTTAAATTTCTCAAACCTTTTCTTTCAAAAGAATTGTCCATATATACCTTGAATGATCACCAATTAAAATGAATATATATATATATATATATATCTATTCTTTGCTGGTGTGGATGGTGTTAAAGGACCACACAAAACACCATGAATCAGCCTGAGAATCTTACTAGCTCGAAACAAAGTAGCCTTAGGAAAACTTCTCCTTACTTGCTTCCCAAGTAAGCATGAAGAACAATGCTCTTTATTAACTATGAGCTTCAGAATTCCTTTTACCAAACTCTTAGTTATCATTGTCTTTACGGTTTCAGCTCCTATATGTCCTAATCTAGCATGCCATTTTGTTGTTTCATCAAGAGTTTCAAGCTGTAAACACAATTCCACATCTACTTTCATGTGAATCTTATAGAGTCGATTTTTTTATCTCAATACTTTGATCATTAACCTTCCATCACAATCATAGAGATGAAGATATTCTTCTTTTATCCTTATCTCACATCTCGACTCAGTTACTTTTCCAAGACTCACAATATTGCTTTTCAATCCGGGTATATAGTAAACATCCCTTAGGATTTTCTTCTCCCCATTAGTACATAATAACCCGATTGAACCTTTCCCTTTTATATAAATACGAGAATCATCTTTGAATCTTACTTTTCTCGTAATTGTCTCATCAAGTGTGTGAGGAAAATCCTAGGGCCAAACATGTGATTACTTGCTTCATTGTCTAAGTACCACAATCCATAATCTTTTGACTCATATATCTTTGGCTCGATATTCCTTTCATTCAAAAGTATCACTTCATGCATAAATAAACTTTCGCCTTCTTGAGATTCTTCCTCCTCTTCTAAGTTTTCATATGCCTTTTGAAGTTTAACTAATCTATCCGGGCACTTACTTGCGAAATGTCCTTTCTTATCACACCTAAACAAATTACTTGAGCTAAATCGGGCTTCTTCTTCTCTCCACGGATGTAGCCTCTTCCTCTTCCTCTTCCACGACCACTCTGTCCTCTACCACGTTCTTGTCCACCATCCTCCTGATATTCCATATTTGCATACATTAGCTTGCCTTCATTAACATCGAGGTGTTGCTCTTCCTCATTAGTCCTTTTTTCATAGGCTTTTAGTCTCCCAATTATGTCCTCAAAACTTATCTTCTTTAGATCAAGGACTTGTTCAAAAGCAGCAATAATCGTTATGTATTTCTTCCTTGGCAAACTATTCAGAAAATTTTGCACAACTTTGGATTCTACAATTGTTTCTCCTAGAGAAGCTGTTTTTGAAGTAATTTCAGAAAGTCTTCCAACAAAACTATCTATAGTATCAGTTTCCTTCATCCTCATCCTTTCAAACTCGGCTGCTAGGGTTGCTAGTCTAGCTTCCTTAACTATATCAATTCCAACATGACGAGATTTAATTGCCTTCCAAATCTCTTTTGGAGTCTCTAAATCGCTGACTTGAAGAATAAGTGTCTCGGGTATGGATTGAAAGAAAAGAGCATTTGCCAAACTATTTGTTTCTCCTTCTCCCCCTGTTTCAATTTCTGTTCATACCTTATGAACTTCAAACAACACTTTCATATGGAAGGCCCAAACAGTGTAATTTGTAGAGGTCAACATCGGACATTGGATCGATGACGAAGAAAGCCCTCCTTCCTTTGGTTTTGCTTCGATCAATTCACTCATGATTTGTTTTAATAACCACACTTCTTTGCCTTCGTGAAACTCTTCTTCTCACGAAGAGAATGTCTCCTTCAAAGAATCGTTTGCTCTGATACCAAATAAAGAATCAAATACGAACACAATATAGCAATTCTTTAAATAACTTTCTTCTCTTTATTAACCTTGGAAAATCTCTTGCAAAAACCTAAGGTCTCAATAATTATATTCTCTCTTATATCATAGAAGTCACAACTCAACTTCTATTTATATAGAATCTCATAAATCTAAAAGAATCTCTTTAGATAGATTTAGATAACTCCTAAATCTTCTAACTAACTTATTAGCTTGCTTATCAAGCTTTAACTTATCTTCAACAGTCACATCATCAACCCTCCATCCTCAATCCTCAATCCTCAATTACAGACTTGGAACATAGATGCCATCAATCAATATATTAGTCGGGAAGATCGTCATTTGATATTGAAAATGTATTTGCCACATCGACCAGTCAATGATAGTTATGTGTGGGGATATACACACAATAGTTATTAATCTGTGAAGTCGGGATACCGTTTGGCAACTACAGAGATCGCTGAAGCTAACGCCACTGCATTGCTTCTCCGTAATCACCTACAAACAGTCAACATAATCTGGTCTTTAAAAATTGCTCCTAAACTAAATCACTTTATTTGGAGAATATGTTCCAATGCTTTGCCTGTGGGAGAAACACTGCAACGACGCAACATTACACAAAATCAGGGATGTTTCAGATGTTGCCATACTATAGAAACAATGGAATATGTGTTATTTCATTGTACTTACGCAGAAGCTTGTTGGCGACTCTCAGGAATTCCTTTTTCTCACTTATTGCATCCGAATCTTTCAGTTGTTGATAAGATTGATTATCTAATACATATTGCTCTAGATTCTAGGATACAAGATCCTTTACGGTTCCTCCCTTTCTGGATTCTCTGGAGATTGTGGAAGAGTCATAATTACTTGACTTTTCAGAGAACGGACACTACTGTAACTGAAACGATTCACAGAGCCACATGGGATGTCAAAGAATGGTTGGATTTACAACAGACAGTGAGTAATGATGCTAATCAAGCTCTAGAGGTGAATCATATGCAAAATACTAGCCAAGAAACGAAATGGCAAAGGCCACTATCTAACGAATTCCCATCATTCTGGACCTGACCCTTCCGGAATGGGATGGCTACTCCGTAACTCGCAAGGCCAAATTGTTCTTGGTGGTATGAGAAAGTTTCAAGGAAGACTGACAGTTGAAGAAGCTGAAATCTCGGCCCTTATATGGGCAATTCAAGTTGTGTGGTCTATGGGTTATAGGTTTTTTGTATTTGAGGGAGATAACCTTAGTGTCATTCGTTTATGTCTAATACCACATCTATGAGACTATGTCATTATGTATCCACAGTATTTGCTTGGTTACCGTACGTCAACTCAATTATATTTAATTATACGCCACGAGCTAATAACGTTTGTGCAGATTTGTTGGCTAGGAAAGTACTTTGTAATTTAGATTGTGACTGGAGTTTGTTCCAGGTTTGTCCAGATTTTCTAAGACAAAGTGTCATGAATGATACTGACTAATAAAGCTATGACTTGAAAGGGAAAAAATAACGAAAAGGAACTCTTATATATTCACCAACAATTAATACACTATATACACATCTGATATAGTATCTTATATTCAAAACAAACACAACTTACGTACAACGATCACAACTAAAAAAAAAAAACTAATTCAAGTAATGTGCCACCTTTTGCAACACTACTGTTATATACGTTAATACAAGCCTCGCAAAGATGAAAAATAAAGAAACATGCACATGCAACAAACTTGGATACAAATATAGACACATTATTAACAAATAAACACATTCTATAACGAAAGTTATGATATATAATCCAATATTCATCCTGTAAAGAGCTTCACACATCTTCTCTTTGACCAGCATATGAATCATTCACACTGTAGAGTCCTAATATTATAACCTTTTTTGTGTGTGTAGAGTTTTCCAGTTAAAACAAACACAAACCCAAACTAGAAGTTGATTCCTTCAATTCATTTCACGGACATGGAAACAATTAGGGTTCTTGATGACGATATCGTACATATAAACGGAGTTAAATCTGGAGAAGTCTCTTGGTAAGGAAATGAGATCGATGGAGGAACGTTTGTGATACTGAATGAGATCAGAGTCTCCATTGAAGTATCTCTCCCATCCAAGACTCCTTAAGATTTGTTCGAGCGACGAGTAAGAAGTAACAACTGCACCGGTCGGTAAGTAAACCAAGACATTTCTTCGGCCTTGTGTCTGATGACTTCCAACTCCACCGGACTGGTTTGGATTCTCCACTAGACGTATCACTCCATTGTTGAACACCCAAACACCTGACATGACTTCAACAAATAAGTTTCTGTTATATCTATAGAGAGAGGTGTATATATATGTTTATAAAGGGTTTCGAGAGATTGCTTTGGTTGATTATGAATGTATTTGAGAGTTGTGGGCTCTTTATTTATAGCGTTGAGATGATTGTGTCTTTAAATTTATATGAGAGTTATTTATTTCTACAAGTTATATATTCTTATGATTTTAAATTTATATGTTTTGTGTTTTAAGAATTGTGAATTTATTTTTGACAAAGAAATATCATTGAAAATAAATAAATATTATTTGATGGTAATTTTTTATTTCAAAAGTATCATTTACTATTCTTTTTAAAAAATTGGTCCACAAGATCTAATTCATGATTTAAACATATCCCTAAAAGAATTTAAAACCGAATTTTAAATGTGCATACCATTAAATAAAATATTTAAATACCAAACTAACAAAAATTCGATAAAATGTCACCGTTTAAAATAAATGTATATGATGCTTGCTAAAAAGTAAAAACATTATAGAACTCATTTCAAAAGTATCACTTGTTTAATTCGTTTAAATTCAATGCAGTATAAATTTATATATATAAAATTACTATTCTTGGAGGATTATGAGAACAAAGGAAAGCCGACACACTTGAATAAATATATGTATAAAAGTCTGTCTCAATCGTATGGAGAATCTAGATAGTGTGGGTCCTTTTTATACAATTCCTTAATTCTTCTCCATTAATTTATAATTCTTTTGTTATATTCGATAGGGCATGGTTGATTGCATATATATTATATACATAAATACAAGCTACAATGAATGCGATATCTTATTTTTATAACTTAATTAAATGTCTAATGTTGTCTACCGTTTTCCAGAACGAGAAAGATACTAACTAAGGATGTATATGAGTAATTGACAATTTTACCGATTTCTTACGTAAATGATGGATCGATGTGTATCAGACGATCCCATACCAAAATCATCATACAAAACCCATGTGAAGAAGCTCATTCATTCATTGAGTGTCACCTATTTAATTTTCTACCTTTTTCCCCAATTCATCCATAGATTCTGAAATTAATAACACATAAAATATGCAACTTTCTATAATCAAATTTTGGTGTGAAAAATAAAAAGAGTAAATATATAAATATTTAATTAAAATATTTTTTTGTCAACAATTTAATCATATGATCCGTAGTCTAAAATCTACCATAAATTTTTAAAATTCATTTTGTGTAGTAGAGAGAAATAGAACTCATAGACCACAATTGGATAGTGTAATAACCAAATTTCTGTGTATAATGTAGGTAAATATTTACCTTCTAATCATCTATTTTCATCTATATATTGATATTTAGTTTCAGTTTAATAGTAATAAATTAGTTATTCGAAACAAGACAGCCAAATTCGGTTTGCATTAGTGCCTACCGAGAGAGCTCAATACGTCACTGACCGAATCATGCATTTTAATTTTATAAAGAAAGACATCGTTTTCATTTTATAAAAAGAAAAAAATTCGTATTCTGATTATATAAGTAGTAAAACAGAATATGTACTCTCTTTAACGTCTCGTTCAAGGAACAAGTGTTTTATTTCGACAGGAAAGGAATTCATTACAGCTAGCCGACCAACTTCGAACTGATTTGTGTCCGTATTGGTCAGACTCGTATTTAGTTTGACCCATAATCATGGAACCTACAAAATTCAATAATTGTAAATTGAATATTTCAAATATATAGAGCCAAAAATGATAATACATTTGGTTAATCTTTTGAACAAGTGGATATTTGTAATAAATTAACGATAAAAAAGCAAAAGATAAAAGATAAATGAGTGTAAAGATGCCAATAGTTGTTTAATACGGAATTAGAACTATTAAAGGTATAGAGATTGGGGAATATATACAAAGGAAAACATTAAATATGTTAATATGTGTTGGATGAATTAAAATAAGAATATCTCTAAGAAAACTATATTGTAAATTAAATTCATGTGGCAGGGGATGCATTGTTCCGAATAAATGTTAATTAACAAAAGTCTAACGTCGTCTTTTCATGCTTCCTTCGGACGCGAATGTGATCAGTAGCTAGTAATCTTAATTAACCTACGCATGCTCCTCCTAGTACTACTAGTAATCACTTCTATTCGTTACGTTTTCTCTTGTAAAAAAGAGAGACTTGTGAATTTTATATTTTAACATTTTTTTAAAATAGTTTTTTATATATCCCCATTCTTAGAAAAGAAGCTATACAATTTGTGATATTTTCTTAAAGATAGAATATCAACCATAAATTGTTTCAATTTTGTAAAGTAAAATTGCATAATCATTTATATTATACTATAATGATATAGTTTGGGAATAGTAAAGAAGAATGGTGTGAAGGTTTCACAGTTAACATCAGCATATGTGTGGCTCCTCTCACCGAGTTATGAAGTGTTTGCTATAGTCTTGCGATTATTTGTGAATGAAAGGTGACAAGACTGAAATTGGAAGTCCATTTGTGGTTTGTTTTTTTCAGACAAAGATTAATGAGGTCTATCATTTGTTATTCCTAACACGTTTATGCTATAACTTATTATTACGAAATTAGATAATCTGAATTAAGCATGTGTACAAAAATCAATTGACTAGCCGATACTTTTGCTACATTTTTTTATTGTGTCCCTGAGTCTATTTCTTACTTGCTAGATGACGATGTCCGTGGTTTAGCATGGCCACGACAGATTTCTATATGAACTTTTTGTAGATTTTAATTTTTAATAAAACGTGGGAAGCTTTCTCCCAGTTATTCACCCCCAAAATGGTATAGTTTGGGCCCGTATGTGTAAATATTAATTTATAAATGGGCCTTTGAGGCCTGTTATCGTTGAGAGGCTTCGGATTTCATTTGGATTCGTCAAGTCTTGAAACCATTTAGTGCAATCATCGTGAAGTTTGAAGAATTCAAAAATGGCTATCACTGCCATGGCCATTCCTCACCCGAAGCAGCCGTCTGCATCTGCTTCTCCTACTCCACAGGAAACAGGTAAATCCTTTCTAAAAATATGATTTGTTTTTCTCAATAGTGGTGAAGATTGTGTATGGTCATCTAGTTGGTAATTTTATCAGGAAGAATATGTAGATACGTAGGCCAAGCACTGGTAATAAAACCTCTCTGCTCGAGCTTTTTACCGGATTGATTGAATTGGGCGTTTAGGGTTTGATGGAATTGGTAATTTGGTTCGCAGAGAGCTCTGCCTATACGTGTTATCACAGTGGTGAAAAAAGATCAGAAGGTGTTCGACTCTTGGTCGATGAATACAAAACCAAGCTTAAACCCTATTGCTCATTTGAAGATTCATTGGTTCGCTCCAATCCTAGAAATGCTCAGTACGTTTCCTTAGTTTTGACAAATCCAACTCAGTTGTCTGATTGTTGGAACTATCCGTGGGTAGAATTCTTTGAAACCAATAGTCTTTTATTCACCAGGGATATTAGCGCTCAGGTTAAAGATGAGGAGGTGGCTATAATGAAACTTCTTGGGTCCGAGGACTGGAAATTCATAATAATCTCTTTGGAATCTGCTTTTACTCAATGTGATTGATGATTCTAGATGGTTCTGATTGCAAAGATTTAGGTTGTGGTGCTTGACGAGAGAGGCCGTGATATTGATTCAAAGCAGAGGGCTGACTTACTAGGGGATGCAGAAAATAGTGTAAGCTTATTTGGCATACCTTCTCTTTGTTTTAACATCACCTGTTAGCTTTCTTTGATAGTAATCAAAGTGATAGTATATTATGACTTGTTAGGTTCGATTAAGCTAACCTCATCTTGGAGAAAACTATCTTTACAAAAGATAAAGCTGGAGAGGGTAAATCAGGAGGGGAGTTAACTTATGTTGTTTTTGCCATTTGTGAACCTATCTCTGTTTTCATGGGGCTTCGAGAATATCATTTTGTATAGGTGGGGCTTATGGACACAAGTGAGGAAGCGAGCTAATGTGACCATTAAACTTTCCTCCATGGTCCTGAACCATCAGATAGCTCTTGTGTTTACTGATGGAACAGCTTTACAGGTGAAAACATTATTGATGCTCTGTGTAAAATGTAAAAATCAAGTACACTTATATATTACCTACCTTCATAAATGAGTTCTGTTTTCAGGTCATGGACTATTCTCAAGGGACAAAATTACCATCATTGATTATCCCTACCCTTTATGTTCTTCTTTTGCTTTCTCGTGTATAGATCACTTTCTAGTTTTATTAGAGATTATTGTACGTTGAAACTTTGCAATCCAAATCTGCCTGTTCTGAGTAGGACTTCTGTTTTTTATTTCTTGTATCACTATTGCTTAAGTAGAAAGCAACGATCGGATGCAAACAGCAACGATTATAATTCAAAAGACGAATCTTTTCCATAAATCTCCTTCCAGTGGAAGTTGAGACGAGTCAAAAGACTTCTAAGAACAGAACGAACGCCGAAGAACAAAGACGAGCTTCGTTATTATCTAAGTACGTGTTATCCTCTAGATCAACTCTCTTGGGCAACACATGTGACATTAGAGCTGAGACAAGACAGGAACCATTTCGGGCCTTAGTTTAGGCAATGCGACAAGTGGCTGAGCCTTAGCCATTGCCACACCGAACACAGGCCTCATATTAATATCACCTTCTTCTGCCTTCCCCCACTCAAAACACTGAACCAATGCTCCAACAGCAAGCCCCAGTACCCTCATTGCAAGTCCAGCTGCAGGACAAGCTTTTCTCACTCCAAATGGCAAAAAACCTAAAAGCCTTCTCTATCGCTGGCAAATACTTCAAATCTCTCCGGTTTAAAAATATCTGTTTCTTCCCAAAACGCACAAACATTCATCAATACCATAGTATTCTCCGGGATCTCGTAGTTGCCTATGAGTAATGAGGAAGCAAAAGTGGAGCTGGAGGATATACCCTAAACGTCTCATTGATGACACAAAGATAAGGTAAGCTCGAGAGATCTGAGTCTTGTATAAGCCTATTGGGTTTAACATTAGACATGATAATATAAGAATGGACCAGCAGCTTGAACCGGAACAAGAAGAGCTTGGGGAACTTGGACCAGAGGAGCTAAAATAAGCTATGGACGTACCAAGTGGACCAATGACAAGAGCTAAGGCACAAAGACTTCAACAAGCCATTGGCACAATGCTCAATCAGGCTGAAAGCAACCTTAGACCTATAGCTAATCCAACCACATTGCTTGTGATTCAAGCTAGCTAAGGGTTGTCTAAGAGAGGTGCATACACTTGCACTTATTCATCTATCCTCTTAGATAACATACCGAAAAAAGAAGGAAAGGAAGCAATTTCTACTAAGTCATTTTGTTGGGCCTTATTATGATTTGTTTAGATTTGGGTCTCTTTTATTTTTGGCCCAGGTAGTTACTATAACCCATTTTGTGGCTCAATTTCCCTATAACTATGTTGAACCCTAGTTACTTTCATTTCATCAAACATTTTATTCTAAAACTATTCCCTCACTTATTTGATCTGTATGCTGTGTAATATCCATACAACTTGGATCTTGCTCTCGTGTTTTATATCCTGGGTGAATTAAAGCTCAAGATCAAGAGTTCTTCATCCCTCTTGATAGTTCAAATCGATCCATAAGTGTTCAAAAACGACTGTTCGTCTTCACCATCGTTTCTCCTTCATCCATCAACAGAATCCACTCAAACTTTGTCACAAGCCTTATCGTCTAGTCTGTTCCGCTGCCAAAATTTCAGTCCAATCCGAGTTGTTTAGAGGTTGATTTCGTTCTTCACATCTAAGCTTGAATCTTCGGCTTCTAGTATCGTGTTTCCCACTCTTGGGTGTTCACAATCTCTTGGATTCGCTTCTGGATGCTCCTAACCCATTGTAGGAGTGTATTACATTATCTATTCTCTGAGCTTCTCAAGCTTATATGGATGATTCAGTAAAAACGACATTGCCCATTCCAGAGCTATCGATGAAGTATCCGTTCCAGCGTTGAACATCATAACCATAATTCCTTTGATAACATCATCAGTGTAGAATTCTGGTTCTGATTCTTGATCTCCACTACTGAACCTATGAAATTATATTTCTTCATTCGAATTTCATTAATGAGTCGCTCAAGATACTCATCTCTCATCCTTTGCATCTCCATCACTCTATTCTCCATACCTTTGTAGTCTATCCACCTTAACACTGGGAAATAATCGCAGACATTCATCGACATGCTCGAGTAAAACCTTGTTTTGAATTCATCCAAGAACTTTTTCTCTGATTCTGAATCACTCCCTTTATTGGTGATAAGATATATAAGTTGGTTTACTTATTTGTTGATAGAGTTTGTTAGGATATCTAGTTGATTCATTCTTATCTTGTAACCCTTTGCTTTATATATACTCTTGAAGAGTCAATCAATGAAAGTAAAAAAGTTGAATACATAATTCTACATGGTATCAGAGCCCATCTAGGGCAAATTCTCGTACAATTTTTTTTTTTTTGGATATGGCCGATGGCAGTGTTGTCCCAAAACCGGTGGTGGCTCTGTCACCATATGTGTTATCAAGTTCTGATAATCTAAGAGCTTTGATCTCTCCAATTCAATGAATAGTCAACAGAGATGATGAATGCTCTGCAGGTTAAACGAAAACTACTTTTTGTTACTGGGATACTCAAGAAACCAGCCGTGGATCATCCCGAGTTTGAGGATTGGCAGACAGTGAATTCTATGATCGTGGGTTGGTTAAGAGCATCGATTGAACCTAGGGTTAAGTCTACGGTCATATTTATCTTCAATGCACATCAATTGTGGACATAGCTCAAAGAACGTTTCTATGTTAATAACACAATTCGAGTGCATTAAATCAAAACACAGTTGGCTTCTTGTCGTCAGAATGGTTCTTCTGTCCTTGAGTATTACGGGAAGCTTTACAATATGTGGGAGGAGCTACAGACTTATCGTCTGTTACCTTCATGTACATGTGGTGCATCGAAGCAAATCTCATCTGAAAGGGAGGAAGAAAAACTGCATCAATTTGTCATGGGATTAAATGATGCTTGCTATGGTTCTCTGTGTACGACTATTCTCGGATTAGATCCTTTGCCTTCACTTGATGAAACATATTCTCGTGTAGTTCGCGAGGAACAAAGACTGCTCTCATCTTTAGAGCGCGAACAACAAAGTGCAGTTGGTTTTCTCTCTCGTGGAAACTTTCAGGAGAAATCTAGTTTGGATAGTGGTTCTGAAAATTCTTCGGACTTGTCGATATTAAAGAAGAAGTAGTTGACTTATTCCAATTGTGGTCGCAGTGGACATGAGAAATCAGGTTGTTGGCATCTAGTAGGTTTTCCAGATTGGTGGATCGAGAGGGCTGGAAAAAAGGATCATGGCAAAGGTAGTGGACGTGGTAATGGCCGCAGGTCCGGAAAGGAGAATACACCAATGGTTGCTGCACATGCTGCACACACTACGAGTTCAAACTCATCCACGTTTCCAGAGCTAACCCCTGATCAATGGTAGATGTTGCAACAACTACTCACGATTAAGCCTGCTCCTCCGTCTCGGGATAAGTTGTCCGGTAAACACTCTCTCGGTGATGTGATTGTGGATACTGGAGCTTCACATCACATGACCGGGAATCTCACACTCTTGTGCGATTTGCAACAAATAGCTCTATGTGCTGTCGGTTTCGCAGATGATAGCAAAACATTTGCAATAAACATTGAAAGTTTTCCACTGTCAAACTCGATAACATGTTCTAAAGTGTTATGTGTTCCATCGTTGAATTTCACTCTTGTCTCTGTTTCTAAGTTGTTAAAACAGACACATTGTGTGGCCAGGTTTACTGATGCCATTTGTGTATTGCAGGACCGTTTCACGAGGACCCTGATTGGAGCCGGTGAAGAACGTGATTGGGTTTACTACTTTACACACGTTCTGCCAGGTTGAATTATGCAATTTCAAGTACTTTTGACTATGTGGTTTGGCATCAGAGACTTGGCCATGCTTCCTTTTCGGCACTTTCGACATGACTAATTTGTCTCCTTTTAATACCAAGTCTTGTGACATTTGTTTGCGGGAAAAACAAACAAGTGATGTATTTTTAGAAAGTTATAATAAAGCAATTGAATTGTGGGGTCTGTATCGGACATCAAGCTCTAGTGGAGTAGTTTATTTTTTGACTATAGTTGATGATTACTTGCGTGTAGTATGGACATACTTGTTGTTAGCAAAATCGGAGGTTAAACAAGTTCTCCAAGAGTTCATCGTCTATGCTGAAAAACAATTTTTTAAAATAGTAAAACTCGTTCGCAGTGATAATGGTTTGGAGTTCATGTGTCGAGGTTCCTTCTTTCATGAGAATGGTATTGTTCACCAGACTTCATGTGTTTACACGCCACAGGAAAATGGTCGTGTAGAACAAAAGCATCGTCACATATTGAATGTGGCGAGAGCACTACTCTTTCAAGCTTCTTTGCTGATTAGTTTTTGGGGAGAAGCTGTCCTAACCGCAGCTCACTTGATTAATATGACTCCGTCTTCCGGTCCTTAGAGGTTTGTCGCCTTATGAGTTATTGTATGATGCTAAACCCGATTACACGAGGCTTCAGGTGTTTGGTTCCGAATGTTTTGCCCATCGGATCTCGCGTGATCGAGACAAGTTTACTGAGCGAAGCAGGCATTGCATTCTAGATTCATGTGTATCATCTGCTATTTCACATTATTGTGGTATTTTATTCGAGTATGAACATTTGCAACATGTATATACAATTTTATTACCGTTTCAGTATTTGCAAATGCATAAGGAAGTTGATTTGCTATACTTTGTAAATGCAAAATTCGTCGAACTTCTAGTTCAAATTTTTTTGTAGGAGGATCAAGATGTAGCAATGATGGTACAAAATATTTGATATCTTTTCCTACTTGCTTGTTTTCTCCCCTAGAATCGGGAATACTTTTTCATCAAAATGATAGTCGGTAAAACATGCCATAAATATGTCATCAGTTTGTGGTTCTAGGTACCGTATAATTGAAGAAGAATCACAACCAACATATATTTCTAACTTCCTTTGTGGTCCCATCTTTGTTCGTTGTGGAGGTGCAGTTGACACATAAACTGCACAAACAAAGATTCTTGGATGTGAAACATTTGGTTCATGACCAAATTCTAACTATAATGGAGAATATTTGTGATGTGCACTTGGTCTTATCCGAATGAGGGCTTCTGCATGCAAAATAGCACATAAGTTATGATCTCATTATCAATGGTCTTGCAATCCATTGTAGACGTTTAATTAATGATTCAAGCAAACCATTTTGTGCATGAACATGTGCTACATAGTTCCACATCAATACCCTTTACCATATAATAATCATTGAATTATTGGGCTGTGAACACAGTAGCATTGTCTAGTCTAACTCTTTTAATTGAATAATCAGAGAATTGAGTTTATTGTTTGATTATTTGAGTTATAAATCTTGCAAATTCCATATTTCGAGATGACAATAGACAAACATGTGACTATTTACTTGACGCATCAATCAACACCATAAAATAGTGGAATGGTCCACATGGTGGATATATAGGTCTACATATATCACCTTGAATGTGTTTGGCAATGATCTCGTGATCAACTTTAGAACATGCAACACATGTCTATTTATTTCCCAAACATATCTCATAGGATGTCAATGAATGACCATGTGAGCTTTCTATCATTTTCTGCATCATTGTGGTGCCTAGATGACCGAGGCGATTATGCCACACTATAAAATCTCAGAATTTCTTTTGATCACGAGGTTAGATTTAAACGCACCTATATAAGTATGATGCAACCCATGAAGAAGTTCTAGGGTTCTTTCCAATATAAGTATTTTCCCAGAGAAATTATATATATATTTTTTCCATTATCTATTGATGATTGAGTATCTTTAAAACTAAGTAAATTCCTCTTGGAATTTGGAGTATATAAGACATTATTAATGGATAATTTTGTTCCATTAGACAACATAAAGTTAGCATTTCCATTGCCTTTAATGAGGTCTGTAGGACCCGCTATTGTATTGACAATAATTTTTGCGAGCTTTAGATGAGTGAAAAATCTACTATCTTTAAGAATAGTATGTGTTGTTCCACTATCTTGTATACAAACTTCTTTGATATTATACACTGATTTTATCTTGTTTGTGCATTGATCAATTTTTGCAAAAATAATGATTAATAAAAGTAAAAAATAAAATATATATTTTTGAAAAGATAACAATAGCTTAACATTAAGTTTGTTTTTAGAAAAAAAAGTATATGAAAATAACTTAAATTCATAAAACTTATTATTGGAGACTAATGGTTTTATTACACCACTCTTTAATCATCAATGTGAGTGGTTTCATCGAAATCTCCTACGAAATCAGAAGATTCATAGCAAGATGTTTCATCAAACTGCTATGTAAGTTTCACTTCCTTCTCTTTGTCTTTGATGGACTCTTGGTATAACTTACAAAGATGTGGAGGTGTGCGGCACAAATGGGACCAATGTCCCTTTGATCCACATATGAGACAATTATTTTCACGTTTCTAGGGAGAATTTATCTGGGGTTCTTCCCCCTTTGGAAGTCCTTCAGATCAGACCCATCTGAACGATTTTCTCCCTTGTGAATTGTAAGCTTTTCCACATTCGCGATTAAACCGCCGACCGTGACCATTATATGGCTACTTCCTTCTCTTTGGATTTTCTTACATCTATTGCATTTTTTTCCAGGAAATACCTTAGTTCCCACTGGTCGGGAATTATGGTTTTTGAGAAGGAGTTCATTATTTTGTTCTGCTACTTGCAGTGTCATAATCAGCTGCGAGAAAAGTGTGTACCTAGAATTCCTATATATCTCTTGCAAGACACGATGTTCTTTGTGAAATGTGAGGTAAGTTTTTTTGAGCATTTCAGCCTCAGTGATAACCTTTCCACGATATCTCAATTATGATACAATCCTTAAAATTGCAAAATTAAAATCCCCAACTTTTTCAAATTTCTGAAATCTCAAAACTTTCAATTCATCTAGAGCATGTGGGAAAGTTATCTCTCTTTTGTTATCAAATTGTTCTTTTAGAGCTTGCCATACCTCAGCTCGATCTTTAATGTGTGCATAGTTATGCATCACATTTTCATCCAAATGCCTTCTCAAAAGATTATTGCTTTTGCCTTATCTTTGAGAGGTGATACATTTTCGTTTCTTATCTATCAGATTGCTCTTGAGACTCAAAGTAGAGTTCCACATAAGTAGTCCATGCGATGTAATTTGCTCTGGTTATTTTGAGAGATGAAAACTTGAGCTTTTCAATATATTTCCATTTGTTTGCTTATTTGAATTCATGAAACAATATTAATAAGATAATGTTATTAAAATCCTTGAATTTTAATCATATAAGCGATTTAAAAAAGTCAATTTAATTAAAAGGAAAAACAAATACATGCGAAATTCACGAGGAGAAAAGTTTCTAACGCATAAACCATAGATCGGAATAAGGATTAAAACAAATGAGAAAACTATAAGTAATCAATACATTTTCTTACAAATAAAAAATTGAAATGATTTTTCAGAGAGAATTATGAGAGATGATAGAAAATTAATGTATTTATAGATTGAAAGTATTATTTATGACCGTTAAATTTACTGTTAATAGTTGTTTGTAATAGCCATTGAAAACACTGGTCATAACCGTTGTAAAATCAATCTGAAAACTTTTGAATAATGAAACGCTTAATTTTAATTGTCGAAATATTTATAAGCAATAATTTTATAACAACCAAGTATAGAATTTTTATATTAATAAGGTACGAGGCGTTGCGATCTAAGAGTGAGAAGATGCATACACAAAGGTCTTTCTCATTTAAGAGTTGTATCTTAGTTATGATGTACAAACCCGTGTTAGATTTCAGCCAATATACAAAATATACTAAAACTTTTAAAGGGTAACATTATGGTGAATCATCCGCTTTATAACAACAAATAAACATTATGGGATGGAGTCATCCACTTTATAGTAGTAAATAAGTATGGTGCATGAAACAATCACACATATTTAGTAGTGACGGCTCGACCGAACACTATAATATTACTAATATATAAAATAAATATAATGGCGGTAATCCGACCACATATCAATATATAAATTAAATTTAAATATATAGCATATATATGTGGGGACCAAATCACCATAATAACAATATGTAAATTTAAATTTTATATATATCAGAAAGCGATCATGTTAATAAACGTATTATTATGAAGAATTAAATGGTATAAAAATCTGATTTGATTGGCAGGACTTTTCGGAATTTTAGAATGAATAGCGATCTTGGACTTGTATGTACTGTTGTTCTTATTGTAAATTATGAATTACATAATCAAATAGATAAATTTTATATAAGTAAAAAATAGTTCTACTGTGCGTGCATAATGACATGTGGACTCCATATCAATTATATAATAATATGAATATGTAAAATGTGATTGCTCCTCTTTTATTTGACTTTTGTAACAAACTGATTTTTTTCCGTAAAATACAATACAAAGATTAAAGAAAAAAGAAAAAAACATAGAAGATAGAACATAAAACATAAAAAAGGTATGACCTAATTTACACGACAAAACAAAGTGGGTCCCTTTTTTGTCCATTACGATCGGCGAAACATCTTAAACCAAAATCTCGCAGCGGCACTTCTTATTCCTCGATCTGCAACAATATATATATATATCTTTCTCTATCAAACATAATGCTCGATAGAGATATAAGTTTAAAACCTTCTAGAAATGCTTAAAAAAAACAAATCACAGTGGTACGTCTGCTCCGCTTGTATGATTATTATGGTCCACGCCTCGACATCTTGAATAAGTGGTCACTTTCCTTGGTCGTTTTTCTTGTAAAAAACATTCAAACCAACTCTTCATTCTTGAATTCTTTGGCCTTCCTGATTGTCGGCAGACAGTCGGAGGCAAAGACACTTTACGACCACATCTAGCAGTACAAGAATTGTTATATCTCTTGGCATTATGCACCTGGAATACGCATTGCATATGTAATACGTATGATAGATTTAAATCTATCATTAACTTTTGCAATGCTTCAGCTGCGGCTATAGCATGAATGCTTAAAATTTTTCAATGTTAAATCGTTTGCAAGAACATGTTTTTCAGTAACATTCACCAAATATGAAGTTTTCACGCTAGTTACCACAACTTGATTCTCATTTATTTCTTGCACATTGTATCGTATTGTTTTTTCAACTCGACTCTTTAAAGAAACAAATTGTTTAAACTAATCCCACATAACAGAACAAACATGAAAATGATAACTGACAAAGGGTTAGATTTAATATCAAATGAAGGGCCATACTAAATATCTCAATATTGGCAAATATTTCATTGAACTCATCAAGCTTATATGCAATATCAACTTTCTTAAACAGTGTAAATGATTCTTCTACTCTGAATCTGGATAATATGTTTTTGCATAAATGATATGTGCATATTACCCTGGCTGAAAGTGGAAAAACTTTCCCATTCGCTTTGGCTTTTGATTTATGCTTTTTTTTTAAAATGATGGGTAGTTCTTCATCATCAGGTATAATATGGTTCAATTGTCTAAGAAACCATGTCCAAGACCATTTTCACTATCAACCACACCGAAAGCCATTGGAAGTAAGTTAAAAATTTTGTCTTGCATTGTCCACCACCCCGTCTTGCTTAGAACCATGCCATGAGACATCGGTAAGAAGCCCTTCTTGGAATCATGCATACTGAATCTGCTCAAGACCTTATCTATGTAAGTGTCTTGACACAATCCGATCAGCCTTTTAGGTCTATTTTGATAGATCCTGATTCCAAGAATATAGGCGGCTTCCCCCATGTCCTTCATCGAGAAACATTTCCAAGCCAAGCCTTAACGGACTTCAGCAACGGAATGTTATTTCCGATAAGTAAGATATCATCCACGTACAACACAAGAAACGCAATTGCGCTCCCAATAAACTTCTTGTATACACATATTTCTTCTTTGTTCCTGATGAAGCCAAATTCTTTGACTGCATCATCGAAACAAAGATTCCAACTGTGTGATGCTTGCTTTAATCCATAAATGGATTTATGAAGTTTGCACACCTTCCCAGCAGTTTTAGGATCAACAAAACCCTCGGGTTGTGTCATATACCTCTTCCAGAATACCATTCAAGAACGCGGTTTTGACATCCATCTACCAAATCTCATAATCATAATGAGCAGCAGTTGCTAAGAGAATCCGAATAGACGTAAGTATAGCTACAGGCGAGTAGGTTTCATCGTAGTCAACACCGTGGACTTGTTTTAAACCCTTAGCTACCAGTCTAACTTTATAAATCTGTATGTTACCATCCACATCAATTTTCTTTCTACCAACGACCAAACTTGGTTTTCTGATATGGATTCCATTTCGGATTATGTGGCCTTTAACCACTTTTTGGAGTCGGGTCCCATCATTGCTTCTTTGAAGTTTGCAGGTTCATCGTTGTCAACGATCAACAAATCCTGTCCTTTAGTCATGACGAATCCCAGATATCTCTCGGGTTCATGACGGGTTCTACCGGATCTGCGAACTTCAGGCTCTACATGTGTTGATTTGACAACATCTTGCGAGTCTAACTGCTGCTCTTCTTGTACGAATGGAGCAGCTTCCGGTAGCTCTCGAATTTCTTCGAGTTGTACTTTACTCCCACTGTTTTTCTTAGAAAGAAACTCTCTCTCAAGAAAAACACCATGTCGAGCAACAAACACTTTGTTCTCGATTCGGTTGTAGAAATAGTACGTCTTGGTTTCCTTCGGATAACCAATGAAGAAGCATTTATCTGATTTCGGTGCAAGTTTATCGGATATTAATCATTTCACATAAACCTCGCATCTCCAAATCTTTAGGAAATACAGATTGAGAATTTTTCCCGTCCACATCTCATATGGAGTCTTTGCCACTGATTTTGATGGCACTATATTCAGTGTAAACGCAGAAGTTTCTAGAACATATCCCCAAAAGGATAACGGAAGATCAGTGTGACTCATCATTGATCAAACCATGTCAAGTAATGTTCGATTCCTCCTCTCAGACACACCATTCCATTATGGTGTTCCAGGAGGAGTGAGTTGTGAAATAATTCCACAATCTCTCAGATGGTCGCTGAACTCTTGACTTAAGTATTCACCTCCTCGATCAGATCGAAGAACCTTAATACTCTTGTCAAGTTGATTCTGTACTTCATTTTGGAACTCTTTGAACTTTTCAAAAGATTCTGATTTGTGTCTCATTAAATAGACATAACCGTATCTACTGAAATCATCAGTAAATGTAATGAAGTAGTTGAAATTTCCTTTGTATACATCGGACCGCATACATCGGTATGTATAAGGCCCAATAAGTCGATGGCCATTTCATTGACTTTGTTGAAGGGAGCCTTTGTCATTTTGCCCAATAAACAAGATTCACATTTCTCAAATGATTCATAATCAAATGAGTCCAAAAGCCCATCAGGATGAAGTTTTTGGATGCATTTCTTGTTTATACCTCCTAAACGACAATGCCAAAGAAAACTCGGGTTCGAATTATTTACTTTGAAGCGTTTGATATTAATGTTATCTATAGGTGTAGATTGGTCAAGAATATAAAGCCCATTCGATAATGGGGCGCTGCCATAAAATAAGTCATCTCGAGTAAAAGAACAACATTTGTTTTTAATCGAAAATGAAAAACCTTCAGTATTCAAAACCGAAACAGAAACAATGTTTCTGCTTATAGCAGGTACATAGTAGCAATTTTCTAAAACCAAAACTAAACCCGATGGAAAAGACAAATTATATGTTCCTACAGCTAGGAAAGTAAATAGTGTGGAAATTCAGAGTATCAATGACATTGCTGAGAAGTTGGATCTTGATCCGAGCGAATCAGGGTAATCAGAGGAGTGTGAATCAGGTTGAGGAGAGTAGGGAAGTAGCTTAGGTTCAAGATGCTTCGGCCGGTTCTGAAGATCAAAGGGAGGTCGACTATGTTAACTGGCAGAACAGGGAATAGAACCTGAATTACCTTTCCAGAGGAGCACTAA
>JAKUCM010007692.1:0-15721 GCA_023374145.1 Lepidium sativum
CATGGATGCAGATGAAAGTAAGATGTCTTCTTTTGACATTGATCAATTTCCACTCAGTTTTGAGCATGGTAGATCATCGTGGTCATCGTCTTTAGCAGACTAAAAGTACTAGGATTTGATTCATTTGGAATGTTTATATGTATTATCAAACGACTGTATTAGTTTTCCAAGACTTACATAAGCAAAACCCACTGTACTAATTCTCATATGTAGTCATCATCATCTTATGTCTTAGTGTCCTTTACATATGTTTAGTTTGTAGAGTGAGTGAAAAGAATCCGATGTGTAATATTACAAGTCAACTCTCTTTCCAATAATATAAGACTTTTGAAGGTTTGTGTGAAATTTTGATGATCCATAAAAGTGTCATTGATGAAGAAATATAAATGGAATAATATGAGTGAACAAAGGCATATTCATTTGCTAAATAATTAAGAGAATAGGTTTGACTTTTAGAGCTTATAAGCCAACTTTGTGAAGAAAAAAAGAATGTATTCGTATACTTTATTTTATCATCTTATGGATCCAATCGAGTAAGTTGCTATTTAAGAAATTGTTTTATGAATAAAGAAGAGTTCCCACTCTTTGTAGTCTTTATGGTAAGATATCTTTTTAATTTCTATATTATATGAACCACTACTATATCTTCCAACTTTGTCCTTTAAAAATTGTTTAAAATTTTAATATATAAAAAGTAAAATAAAAAAGAAGAAGAAAAAGATGGCTGCTTAAAAGTAAGCAAACAATTATTTATGAATAAAGTATGGAAAACTAAGATAGCCTTAGAACAATGATGATACACCAAAAAAATTTAATTAATTATTTAATAATAAATTTAATATTAATTATTGTTTGTGATTGAGATGTTTCATCTATTTTAATATGTAGTGACAGATCACACCTGAGATCGAGTCTCCATGCCTACATTATGTAGGAATTTGGCTACTGGGCTGGCCAGTTGTGGCCCAACATAATTTGCCGTTGATAAAAAAAAAAAAAAAACAGATCACACCAAAATTTATGGATTAATTAATTTTTTTTTGTTTTTTTGTTTTTTTAATTATATGATACTTTCATAGTTTCACCATTAGACATGTTCTTAGTGAAAGTAGGGCTGAACACGAGCCGAATACTTATCTATTTTCATATACTTATTACTTGATTTGATTTAGTTGAGTAATAGCACTTAGTACTTAAACTTGTCTTGTTTATATCAAGTATTTGCTAGAATAAATATTTATTAAAAATAAGAATGCTTGCAAGTTACTTGATCCGATTTGTAATTGTTTATTATCATATTTAATATAAATTAAATATATCAAGAATACTACTATTTCAGTCAAAACTTTTACCATCCGTATAATACATATTTTTAGTTTAACATTTTCATCATTAAATTTTTTTGGGTATATTTTTCCTTATTTCCCGACAAAAAAGACTTCCCCTGTCTTAAATTTATCGAAATTAACATACAACTACTTTAGAAGATTATCAACTAATTTTTATGTATAAAATAAAACTTTAAACTTCAAATATCTATATTTATAAAATTACGAGTCAAATACTAACAAACCGACTATTGAAATTTTTATGTATCTTATTACTTGACTTGTATTTGCAAGTATTGAAATTACCATACTTATTACTTGACTTAACTCTACCGACTACTTTACTTTTCGAGTCAAATACGAACCGAATAACGAGTATAAATCGAGTAAGGGATAATTATGCTGATGCCAAATTGATAGATAGGTCAAATAAACAAAAGAGTAAAACTGGAATAAGAAAATGTGAAACGACTAGCCAATTCTCACACAATTAACTACTTTAAATGAAATTTATTAGTCGAACTGTTTTTAATCTGTTTTTAATCTAGTAGTTAAAATAATATAGCTAATAATTATAGTATTAGAGATTTAATTTCTTCCATCTACATTAATAGATTTAATTTTAGAAAATAAATTTATTTTATCGATTTAATTATTAAAAAAAATTATTAATAATTTAGTGGTACGGAGAAAACATGATTTTTACCTACCTACCTTCCCCCACCAATAACAAATGGAAAGATTAAATAAGATACATGAACTTATAATTTCAACTCATAATCACACACAAATCATCAATAAATATTCTAGACAAACACCCAATAAGATAATTTCCTTTTCATCCCAAGTTATTGGAGAAGTATGGAAAAAGGTAATGGCTACGAATCCATGCAAATAATTTTAAATTAGCAAGGATATGATCAAATCGGATGATCTTAATTACTGAAAATGGATACTTTCTGTCAAAATTTCATTTCAAATGGATAATTTTCTGCCGGAAATCCGTCCAAAATTTCCATTTTAGATGAACTTCAACAAAAGATTCCTTCTTGAATTGATATTTGATTTTGTAGTGAGAAATATAATTTCTAATCATAACAATACAAATAGATTCAACTTATGAATGAACACAATGCATAAGAGAGAGTGAACTAGAGAAGAAGCTATATAATAAATCTGGATGAGATTTGAAGTGAGGTTAAAAATGTTCTTACAGAAACTTAAGGTTCAATTAGAACTAAATAAAATATTTTAGGAGTAATCTGTAAATAATGAAAATATTTAATATAGCAGCAATGATAGAGCTGAAAATTAAATTCGACTAACCATCTCACTTACTAGAGTGTACGAGTGACTCAGGTCCACACAAAGCTGTGTGCAGTGACGTCACTCGCTTCTTAAATCCGCCGGTAAAAATGTTAGCAGACGAAAAGAAGCAGCTGCTATTTGAGCCGTCGTTGATCGGCCAAATCCAGATTTCTTAATCGGAGATGATGTCCTTCGTCAAATCTTATCTCGTTGCTTACAATTTAATCCAAGCTTCTGCATGGTATCTCTCTTTTCTCTTCTCGTTCTCAGTTCTCATGCTTTTTGCCCTTTTAATGTCGTTGATTTCGTGAAATTCGTGTTTTTCGGTAGGACGATTTCGCTTCTGAGTATCCTGAGTGGATTTTTATCGGACAAGTCGATCAATGGCGCTTACTCTTCTGCTGGGCACTTGATAAGTAAGATAAAATTTCGTTTTTTGAATTGATTCGATTTTATCTCAAGCATTTCGTTGGTGCTCGATATGTATAATATGACCTTATAATTTGTAGTTAAGCGTTATGTTAGTGGAACTGATGCGTCAGAGAAGGCCAAATCCAAGCCAATAATTTGATGGACTTATGATCTTTGTGTGTTGTTGGTTCAGGTGTGATTCAAACTGCAGCTGTTCTTGAAGTTCTTCATGGAGCCATAGGTAGATATTTGAATAATTTGATGTTTGTGTGAATTAGTGAATTGTGGATTGAAACACTGATTAAAGTTATTATCTTTGAATTTTAAGGAATTGTCTCGAGTGGATTCTTGTCTCCGTTGATGCAATGGAGTGGAAGAACCCACTTCATATTGGCAGTTGTTTGCAAGATCAAGGAGGTTTGTTTGGTTTCCATTGTTATGAGAAAGCAGTTTTAGCAGATATAGCAGTCTGATTCTATGTTCGTATTTCATCATTTAGGTCCAGGATTTGCCGTGGCTGACCATAACACTTGTAGCTTGGTGTCTAGCTGAGGTGAGTTTGATCTTCACATGTGTCTCTATCTTTACAACTACACTATGATGTCTTTTAATATAGAAAACTATACCACCGATTTATGACTCTATGTGTTAATTAAGTGATGGAGTTGGATGCAGATGATTAGATACCCTCACTATGCTGTCACTTGCCTCGGTAGATGTCCCAATTGGTTGACCTATCTCAGGTATTATATCATACTTTATATCTTTCGTTGATCAAACATGTATTGAATGGACTGCATAATACGTTTACTCTCCAGGTACACAGGATTCATCATCTTATTTCCAACGGGATTAGTGGGAGAAAGTGAGTGCTTTAAAGTGAACCAGAGATTCTCTTTTCATTTTACGATACTGCATTTCTTCTTCCTGACATTTTACCCTTTTTATGCAGTGTTGATCATGTACAAAGCACTTCCACATATAAAAGAAAATGATCTTTACGCAGATATCTTTTCTGTTTTTCCCTTCAGTTACTACCAATTCCTTTCGGTATGTTCATCCCTTCTTCTTCTACCTCTCCTTGGACAAAATATATGTTTTCTTATCATCATCTTTAGTTTTTCCAATAACCAGCCATTTTGATTTGTCCACGGCAATTTCTTCAGGGCCTACTCTGGGTATACCCATTCCTTTGGCTGAGACTTTATCTAAAGCTGCTCAAACAAAGAAAGTCTAAGATTGGAAAATCGGAGAAGCATCACGGCAAGAGAAAGAGAACTTGAAGTCAATTCAATGGTCTCAGATATGCATCCCATCTTTGGTTTTGTTAGGGTTGACATTTTGGATGTTTCGGATGGTTTGGTTTGGGATCCGTTTGGTATGTGTTTGGTTTTAGTTAAGTTCTGTTACAAGTCGGTCTTGTAATTCTTCTGAAACCATTATCTAAATTATTATCATCGTGTATTTGCTATTTCATCAAGGCCTTATTGGAGTCATCCTAAAGAATTAATTATTGGGCCTTACTTCTTTCAAAGGTCGTGACACTATATCACAAAGCTCAGAATTATTTGAACAAGTTATCGTTTTCCTTTTTTATCAGTCTAAACAATTAAAATTGCAAGATCGGATAGGGTTTCGTTTTCAGTCAAATAAATTGATTATTTTCGTATTAAGACGACGATCCAATCATTTTCTTTCTATTTGAGATTTTGATTGAACCAAAAGCTTTTCCCTGCTACAGCTTTGAATACCAGTCAACCACTCGTATACCTCAAGGAATGTGTTCGCAATTAATACTGAAAAATTGCTTATTCTTCTTTATTTGCATAGACATTAATATTGGAGTTGTTATCAGAAAAAGTTCTTATTTATTGGCCGGAACTATCCATAAACATAACTATACTCGTATTATTGTTATTCAAAAAGCAAATCATCTTAGACCAGTCCACCAAAAAATCCAAAAGTGTAACTGTCTGATTGGTAGCGTCTAAATCGCCATTTTACTATCAATCAATACATCGTTTAAAAGCAGAAACTAACGTTTTTGTTAATTTAACTGTTATTAAGAATTTGTTTAGTTAAGATAAACAGAAAATATATTTTGTGGAACATACTGTTGGTAGATGAAATTGTTCAAATAGTCAATCAAATATGGTTAGAGACTGAACCATCCGACAGCAAAAAATTGGTTGAATCAGAAAGCAAATCATGCCAACTGGTTGTGTGGACCTTGACTGCTTTAATCAAAAATGGAACGATTGATCGTTGGGAGAGTGACAAACATTTGAAGATATATTCAAATTGGTTGGATTTGATAGTCAAAAGTATTTAGAATCATCAAGTCGACTATGGAACAAGTGAAGACACGTGTAATAGTTTTCAATTCAGAGTCTTAAGTCATGAAAGATGAATGTTGTCTTAATATGACTTCAACTTGTTGTTATGTGCCGTCCAAGAAAATGCCAAATTCACGAGTTCCATAAGGTTTGATAGGCCAACTAAAAACTATTCTTAATGCTTTGACAATAATCTTTCACATAAAATTTAGTCTATTTGTTGGGTTTTGTGTATACATTAGGATTCACAAGTCTCAGAAAGATTCTTCTCTTTGTCATCTTATGTTATGTATATTATTCACTTATCCAGAATTTGTGATTTGGTTATTTTTTTATTAAGTTCATTACATGTTTCACAAGTATTTTCATTTATTCACTTCTCGGAATCCATCAAAAAATATCAATAGATTCGCGATAATTAGTAATTTCTGACAAGTTGTTTTAGGAATCCGCTAAAAATCCTTGATCACGAATATTGCCATTGGAAGTAGAGAGTTTTCTTGTACAATGGTTGCATAAATATCGTCCAAATAGTTAAGATTTATTTTGTACCACTGAAGAATTCTTTCTATGTATACAATTTAGTTAAATAGAAATGGTTTATTTGTAGAATGGTTATATATATATATATATTATAATGTACTACTAGTAGTTTAATTTATGTAAATGTATGCTCTCTAAGATGGGTAACGTCACAAAGCAAATAGTGCGCCGTGAGCCGTTTACGTAAAAATTATAATATTTAAAGTTCTGCAGCATTTTGTATTCTTAATATATAAAAAATATTGAATTTCATACCACGAAGCTCGATAAATAGATTTTTTGTATAATTGTGGTTTTGAGTATTATGTGCGTAAAGAATATATGCATGAAAATGTAATAGAGTATACGATCCAAATTAAAGCTAGTTAATGTAACGATTATCAAAAGTACATACCAAGTAAAGCTATACACTTTAACCACACAAAAAAATAAAAATAAAATAAAGCTATACATTTATCGTGGAAATCTAAATATTATATCTCATTAAGAATATATTGTGGAGAACCAACTAAACATTCTTTCTCACTGTTTCAGGGTCTATTTTATTTATACAAAAATTATCAAAAATTTCAAAAAGTATATATGAACCTAAAAGGACATGGTCAAAACCTTCGTTAATTCTATTAGTCAACAATTAACCTTCCGTTTAATCGATAGATAACATGTGATCTAGTCAGAAAAAAACTATTTCCAAACCGATTTTTTTACAGTGTATCATTTTCTATATGAATTATACAATTTGCCAAAACTAACATAAACTTTAAACAGTTTGTCAAAATCATAATTGATTGTTATTAGCGTTAGTCAACTCTTGAATATCCAAATTGTTTAATAAATACATTTACGGTAATTAATGATGTGTTGGCATAATTATTAAAAAGAATGCTGTTTTGATAGTTGAAAAATTAAAATAAATGTATTTTTTAAATTATAAAATTTTATCATTCCATCAATGTGATATATTAAAGGAAAATCTTATTATTTATTTTGAGAATATGTGATTAATATAAATCTATAAAATAAAGAATTATGCTAAGATAGTTTCATAGAAGCTTATGATGATTTGAATTGAGTAAATTCACTTATTTCGCTCGAACTATAAATGCTTTTAGTTTTTTTTATATAGAAAAAATACCAAAATAATTAATTTATTAATTTTCTTTTTATTATTGCATTACAAAACTCTTAGAAATTATGATAGATATTGATTTTGGCAAATAGTATAGTTGGCAAATCAGCCTACCGTAAAAAATCGGTTTGAAAATGACAATTTTTTGGTTAAATCACGTGCTTTTGTCGACTAAACAGAAGGTTAACTGTTGACTAATGGATTAACAAGTCAATAAAGATTTCAGCCACATTATTTTAGGCTCATATCTATTTTTTAAATTTTATTTTATATAAGATAGACACTTAAATTCATATATAAAATGACATGAAAAAAAGTTCAATTGATTTTCGGTTGCTTTGCTTTCGTTAAAATAACAAATACATAATTTTTAAGCAATCCACAAGCCAATTTAGTACTATTATTTATTTATGTTTACAAACAAACAAAAATACATATATTACAAAAAATATACTGCAACCTATATTGGAGCTATCTGAATTTACGTATCTTTCTGTAAGTTTGTTCACAAGAATCCACTGCAATTATTGGGGTAAGTAAATGAAACTTATGTGTTTAGGAATGTCTATAATAAGTCAAAAGTATATTATTTTATAGGCCAATGACTCAGATTTGTTTGTCTTAATTTCTATTAATTATTTCTATGCCTTATGATTAATTTGAAACTGTACTCATGTTATATTTCCTTCTTAAAAAGATTAGTCTATAAACTTTTAGTACCATTTCTCTATCAATTCTTTTTATCAAAAATTAGATCGACAAAATATAATTTATAGTTAATCCTCCGAACTCTAACATTATTACATGAGACAAACGCAATTACCTCAAATCAAATCTTAAATAAAAAAAACATCATATATGACACTCAATCACTGAACCAAAAACACTTCCTTTATCTACCAATCTAAATATACAAAATTATTAATGTCTCTTTGTGTTATTACAATATTTTCAAAAAAATGAATGATTAAGAAAATATATATTCAATAGCATCATTAGTTAAAGTAGCTTCCCGCAAATATTACATATACATATAAAACAAACTTCAAGTGATTGTTTTATGAAACATTGAATATGTAAAGTGATAAGTTTAGTGTTTCTTAATATATATATTTTCATCAGTTCTTAAAATAAGTAAATAAAAGTTTAACCATTCACTTTACATCTTTTTCTATGTCACATGGACTTACGACTTTTTAAAACATATTCCACTGAAAAATTAACAGATTCGTTATTTAGATACTTCTAAAAGCCAAACAATGTATAAATAGGTTAGAAGCAACCAGTATAAGAGATATTGGTCTTAAACAGAGTATAACAAACACACATACACTGTTCAATGGATTTCTTATGTTCTTCTAACTGGCTTCATCAAGAGGTATCATCATCATTAAAATCATTATCATCATCACCTTTGCTTTACTTTACTCATACTTCTTTAATTTTTTTAAATGCAGAGCATTGATGAAATGAGGCTGAATCTACTGAACTCTCTATTCGAACTAGAGACACTAAAAATGGAAGCTAACGAAAAATCCACAACACACAGAGAAGAAATAAACCAACTTCTCAATCTCCTCAAAGTCACTCAACAAGAACGAGACGAGGCTAGACAACAACTATCTCAATTCATCTTCCACACTCAAGAAAACCCTAATTCAATAAGCTTCACTGAATCAAACAGCTTCTCTCAAGATGGATCTTCTTCTTCTTCTCCTTCTACCTCAGAACTCTCTAGCTTCTTCAACATTCATCCTCAGCCGTTGATTAATCAAGAAGATCCAACGGCTCTCGATCCTCTAGACATTCTCGTGATGGGGAAAGCTTTTCCGGAATCAGGAAAGCTTTTGAAAGCAGTCGTGGAAGCTGGACCGCTTCTTCAAACGCTTCTTGTGGCGGGACCGCTGCCGAAATGGGTAAATCCACCGCCTCAAACGCAATCGCAGCGTTTTGAGTTACCTCCTATTTCGTTCAGAGGGTCTGATATTGATAACGCGTCCGGGCGATGTGATTCTTTGACTTGTTCTGGTTCGGTTAAGAGACTTGGGTTTGATTCGAGTTCGGTTATCGATCTACCAATGTTAACCGGAAAGAGGCAGAGATTAGAATAGCGAAAAACACTTTTAATAACTTTTATGGAAAGAGGCAGAGATTAAGTTGGGTGATTATTTCTTTCCCTTCTCAACAAAACTATATAATACGGTAACTTTTTCTCATTCACCAAATCCAATCTATAATTTTCAAATTTTCAAATCTTAAGTACTACAATTTTCTATATTCGAACTCCAACAAAATATTACTAAACATTTAACCAGTTAACAAACTGTTTTTTTTTGTAATATGATAAGTATCCATAGTTGATTTCCTAAAATATTTTATATAATAATTTGTCACAAATAATCAATTTAAAAATGTCAAATATATTCATTTTAGGAGTCTTAAATGATAAGAGTATTAGAAAATCATTTTACAAATCTTCCGCGGAACTAAAATTGTACTCCTACTTGTAATAGTAGCATCAAGATTTAAAAACCCGTAGGATAATTGACAAAAAGAAAACACAACAACAGATAATTAAATACAAAAATTGAAAATCTTTGCTATCAAAAGCTTATAGGGTCAAGCCAAAGGCTGATCGATATCAGAGATATAGATGTGCCCCATCTTCTTGCGTTTGGTCTCCATATATCTTCTGTTATCTTTGGTGATTGGTGTCACTACCGGCACACGCCCAACTACGGCGAGTCCGTATCCTTTTAGACCGGTGAACTTCGCCGGATTATTCGTCATGAGCCTCATTGTTCTTACTCCAATGTCTCGAAGCATCTAATACAAGTCCAAACCAATTAAACGTATAACCTTAGTTATATCCTACTTCAATAACCATATGGAACCGATATTGATTGGCTAACCTGAGCACCGATACCATATTCACGAGCATCAACGGCTAGGCCAAGTTCAAGATTGGCCTGAACAGTGTCATGTCCTTCGTCCTGCAAGTTATAAGCTCTAAGCTTGTGACCAAGACCAATGCCTCTTCCTTCATGACCACGGAGATACACAACGACTCCTCTTCCCTCTTTCTCGATTAGCTCCATTGCTAACTCCAACTGCTTTCCACAGTCACACCGTCCTGAGCCAAATATATCTCCGGTTAAGCACTCCGAATGCACTCGTACCAGAATGTTTTGACCATTTCCGATGTTTCCCTGGTTACAATTCAGACAGAAAAAAACGCTAGACTTGATTGTTCTAAGATGACAACAATGCAAATTGATCAAGACTTATACGCAGCTGGTGTTTGATTTACCTTAACGAGGGCAATATTTTCGGTTCCATCGAGTTTAGACTGATAACAATAAACTTGGAAAAGTCCCCACTTGGTAGGTAAACGAGACACTGTGATTCTCTCTACAATCTTTTCTCGCTTTCTTCGATATCTACAAGTGTATCAAAGTAGTCCAAGTTCAGCAAAATAGTTGTTCCCAGAAAATTCTCTATCTTCTCAATATATATTTTATATTTTCTTCTCTAACCTGATTAGATCAGTCAATGATACAATGGGAATATTGTGTTCTGAAGCAAGGTTTTTCATATACTTTAGAGAAGCCATTGACCCATCTTCTTGATCAAGTATAGCTGAAAGAACTGATGCAGGACGTAAACCAGCCAATATCATTAGATCCACTGAAGCTTCAGTGTGACCAGCTCTCCTCAAAACTCCCCCATCTCTGTACTTGAGTGGTAATACATGACCAGGCTTCCTGAAATCATCTGGTTTAGTTTCAAGAGATGAAAGTGCAAGAACCGTCATCGCTCTGTCTGAAGCTGATACTCCAGTTGATGTTCCAGATTTTACATCCTGTAACCATGAAATTTATCAGAACTCAAAAGTAATGAAACCATCTTGACAAAAAAATCTGATCTAGTGTTGCTAATCGTTACCACGGTGATGGTGAAAGTTGGAGCAGAGGAGTCTTCGTCTTCCATTTCAGGTGACATCAGTGTAAGGCTTAACCTGTCAAGGTCCGCTTTCTTCATCCCAACTGAGACAATCCCTGAACCATTCCTAATCAGAAAGGCTATGTCTTTGGGACTCGTAAGAGTTGCAGATATGATCAGATTCCCTTCAATTTCCTCGTTTTCATCGTCAACAACGATCACAAACTGATACATAACAGTAAGTCCGCATCTATACAACTGCAAAGAACAAAATCAATAGTCTTTAAGAAAATTTCCAAGAACAAACCTTTCCTTGTTGTAAAGCTTCAAGTGCTAATCCAATAGCGGAATAGCCTTGAGTAGGACAATCTGGATCACCCTCTGCGTCACTCACGAAGAAATCATCAGTCTCAGGTGTGATTTCTGCGTTAACTTTCTCAAATAAAGAAGAGTCAAACAACGATCCATCGGTTCTTCTCAAATGACTTTCATCGAAAACGTTGGGGTCACTGTTCTGACTAGCCTTGATCCCAGAACGTGAACCATTAACCAATCTCCAGCAAGTAGTAGCAACCCTAGGAGAACTATACAAGAGCATCGTTAAAAACAAGACAACCCGGAGAAGCCACATAAGAAATAGTAAAGAACTTTCTCATCAAACCTTGCATTTATGAATCTGTGAGATAAGAAGATGCGAGAATAATATAATGCAGAATCCATCTACGTGACAATACATATAAATCTCACAGGTAAACAATTCGCAGCTTTTCGTGGGCTGTTTCTAGCACACCCTTAGTTAAAAGATTTAAACTTTCAGACATTTTTAAGGTTAGAAGAACAAAAATCACGACCACGAGTTTAGGATTTATCTTCCGTCGTCATCGTACTAACTGGTATATTCTTTAGGGGCCACACGTTGATCGTGGGCTAATCAACGGAAACCCTCTGATGCGCTTAGAAGGTTTTGACCTTTGTCTCATCGATATTGTTATCATGTTAACTTTTCTATTTCTATAAGGTTCAACAGGTTTCATACCTATGTACTAATAATATTTTACTAACATATTAATTAACATGTTATTAATTTTTTTGTCATAGTTTGTGTATGTGCTACTATTTTACATTTCTCATGTTTAAATATAATAATTATATATTAATTATCTTGTTATCATGTATAGCAATTTTTATTATGTTAACATTTGTAACGGTTAGCTACAGAAATATACTGGTTATTTGGTTATTAGGTCCTTATTAACAAAATAAAAATTGTTATTCTTTTTAGTTATCTAAAAATTATTTATTATTCATTAATTTAACACTATATTTAATTCAAATTTATATTAAACCTCAACGAACAGAACTTTAAAAATGCGGAAATAAAGAGCAAGGAGAGGAGAGAAGGACGGAGGAGCAAATCGGATCGACACGGAGGACTCGCCGGAAATTTTCTTCCGGTCAATCTGTTTATAGAAGGAGACAGAGGCATTCTTTATCCGATCTCACCAGATCGGCTGTTGTATTGTATCTGTCCGGCGTCTACCTTTGAGCCTAAAGGTGTGTAGTCACTGGTTTTGCACGTGTACATTGCGAATCGGAGCTTGTATTGTCTGTTTAGTTTGATAAATTTATGCTAGGTTTATGTGGTGGGTAAGCCATGTCTGAGCCAGAATCAGTAAATGGATTTAAGGAGAACAAACTATTGAAAGGTGTATTCGCAGTTTCCGGCATTATGTCTACTCTTGTAATCTATGGTGTTCTTCAGGTTTCTCTTGTTTTCATAATATCCATTTCTTTGAAATTTTATTGCTTTCTTCTGTTGTATGATTAGAAGTTTTCTGTGTTTGTATCTTTGTTGCTTGTACTTTGTAGGAGAAGATAATGAGAGTTCCTTATGGATTGAACAAGGAGTTCTTCAAGCACTCTTTGTTTCTGGTTTTCTGTAACAGGCTCACTACATCAGCTGTCTCCGCTGGAGCTTTACTGGTAACCAGCAAAACCCCAATTTGGTGTTTATATTTATATTTACGACCAAAAATTCAAAAACCTTGTTTTGATTTTTATAATTGTAGGCAAGCAAGAAAATTTTGGATCCTGTAGCTCCAGTTTACAAATATTGCCTTATATCAGTGACTAACATCTTAACCACAACATGCCAATATGAGGTAGGATTTGATCTCTCAGCTCCACTTTTAATTTATAAACTTGTCTACTTTTACTAGTAATGTTCTTACCATCTGTAATGCTTCCAGGCTCTCAAGTATGTGAGCTTCCCTGTCCAAACTCTTGCAAAATGTGCTAAAATGATACCAGTAATGGTAAGTTTTAACATTCTTTGTTTGGTCAGAGATGAAAACTCATGCATTTGAGTTTAGCAACATTCTTTCTTATATTTGTGCTATTCACAGGTATGGGGAACAATCATCATGCAGAAGAAGTACAGGGGATTTGACTATTTAGTAGCCTTTTTGGTGACCCTTGGCTGCTCTGTCTTTATTCTTTTTCCGGTATAAACCAGCTCTATACTCATCACCTGGTCCTTTCAAAGCCTTTTATTGAGTCCAGAGTATCAAAATTACTATAAACATCAAGGTAAGATTTACTGATGTTTGTTTGTGTAAATCTGAGCTGCAGGCAGGAGATGATATTAGTCCGTATAATAAGGGAAGAGAAAATACTGTTTGGGGTGTTTCCCTTATGGCTGGCTATCTTGGGTATGTATATCCTTATTACTCATTTCACTGTCAGATGTCAATGTGATTATAGTGAGATTTTGTTGTCTGGTAAACTATATGAAAGTTCGATACTTTGTGGTAGTAATGAATCATGATTGTGTATTTTCTAACTAACAGGCTTGATGGCTTTACAAGCACATTCCAAGACAAACTCTTTAAAGGATATAACATGGAGATACATAACCAAATATTCTATACAACACTTTGCTCTACTGTTCTGAGTTTCACTGGTGAGAAATTATTAGTCACTGCAATCTTTAGTGTAAAAGTCTCATCTTTTTTTGTCACTGTCATTTTCTTTGGACACTGGACTATTGATCTTTTTTCCTTGGTGATTCATTTCGGCTGCCCCCTTTCCCACAACTTAATTATCTAGGAAGAATACTTTTGTCCTCCTTTCTCTTTATTTGTTTTGTTTATGTTATATTGGAGCTCTATTTATTTTAACTCTTGTACCTGTGGAATGAAATGCTTCAACTGATGATTACTAGACTAAAGTTAGATTATATGTTAGTGATATTAACATTGTTATAAGTTGCAAGTTATCCTAAGGTTCCTCTGTTTCTGACTGTATCTCTCATAGTCACAAGTTCATCTCTTCTACATACAACCTCGGTGCTTAGACCTTCAAAAAGAAGATCACAGCCTGGTCAATTATTCTATACTTCTTATTCAGTAAATATTATGTTTGATGTAGGACTTACACTGCAAGGGCATTTACTACCAGCTGTAGATTTTGTTTCTCGGCATAGGGATTGTTTATTCGACATCGCTCTGCTATCCACAGTAAGTTTAAGATTCCTCTATACGTCTACTTAGTAATTACATTAACATGTTATTCAGTTCATTTTAGTCTAATTGCATTTTTGTAGTCTAATATCATGAAACAAATCCATTGACAAAATTATATGTAGATCCTCGTCTCTTGTTTCTTTGATCCCCACTGTACTAACCAGAGACTAATGTGCAGGTTGCAACAGCGAGCCAGTTCTTTATTTCTTACACAATTAGAACATTTGGTGCTCTAACATTCGCTGCAATCATGACAACGAGACAGGTAAAAAGCAAACTCAAGCTCAATCTGACCAATCGGTCTTAATAATTAACCGACAAATCTGTCTTGATAAAGCTTGCAAGCATCATGCTCTCGTGCATTTGGTTCTCTCATCCTCTTAGCTGGGAGCAATGTATTGGCTCGGTATGTTATTCGATTCCTTTATACTTCTTTTACTAACAACTTTAGTCATTGCTTCTTTTACTAACTGAGTACGGTCGACCAGGTCATCGTTTTCGGCTCTTTATACGCGAAAAACTTACTAAACAACAACAAAAAACCACAACCACAACCACCGGTTCAAGAACTTCCACAGTACGAAAAGGCCGAGGGCTCATAAGCAGGAACAGTTTAACACCAATTTAGAGGGTATTTATCTCTTAATTTAATCCTTGGAACAAAACTAGCCATTGGGGAACTTGAATTAGGATTAATACATAGACACTCTTATGTCTTTGTTTCATCTCAAATTTAATCAACTTGTACAGTTGATTATATTTTAATATGAATACATGTGTTTGCTGCGTTGGTTGGAAATTAAGTTTCTTGATGGTTAGTGTATTGTTTAAATTATGAAATTGATCATTTGTATTCATCCAAGTGTTTATATTATGAATACAAGTAAACAATTCTTACATCAAATGATATCTTAATATGATTCAATGGATCCACTATTTGTAAATCCATAAAACGAATCTGAATCTGATTATAAAACTAATATATAATCCAAATCTATTTGGAAAAGTTAAGGACATGTTTGAAATAGATATGAATAGGAATTGAAACCATATAAAACCATTCTACTATATTACAGTAGTGATTATGTTTTCTTTTGGATGGTATATTATTCAGACACCCAAAATCCTAAAGGAAAAAAATAGCAAATCCAAAGATTAAATGTAATTAACAATTATTAACCATGAAATAAGGTTTTAAAA
>JAKUCM010007693.1:0-21284 GCA_023374145.1 Lepidium sativum
AACCCATACACATGGTTTGAATGTTCGAATTTGGTTTAAGACTTAAATGGTGGATCTTCTGCATGTTGGGTGATGAGCAAAATCTGCGAAAATGTTTGGATTTCAAAGATCAGCTATAAAGAGAAGAACACAAGAAATTTCATATTTTAAAGGCTTGTCAAGTATTAAAAATGGCGTGAAGAAGAAAAACTGGAATTAGGCCCAATATATCAAATACTCTCTAATACTTTCCGATTAAAATAATATTAGGCCCAACATATCAAAACCGCGTAATAATGGGCCTACATTAGAACCAATATGAAATAATGGTTGCGTAACCTTCACACTTATCAATAAAATTCTATTTATACACTGTTAGCAATAGAGCACTCATAATTCATTCGTCTCGTTCCTTTTTTTCCGTTTCTTCTTCGTCAAGTTTTCGACTTTCTTTCGCTCTCTCCGATCGAGGATCTAGATTCTCCGTACGCTTTATCTCTCAGGTTTGCTTCTACGTCGACTACGCTTTCTCCGCGATTATGACGGTTTCGTCTTCCTGTTTTGGGTTCTTATGATTGATTTTTTTTTGCTGCACTTGTGGATTAAGCAGAGCTAGTGATAAAGTTGCAGAGAAAGAGCAAGATATTGTGACAGAGAAGGATCTAGAGCATCTCTTGCATTTGCTTGAAGCTGGAAATGCAAATATGGAATGGCAATCTATGATGGATAAATCTACTCCTAACATGAGCTACCAAGCTTGGCGTCATGAGCCTGAGGTAATTTAAGTTCTAAAAACTTTTGCTTTATATCTATTTCTTGGAGTACTAGATAGTTCTGGTAAGATTTATTAGGGAACGAGCCAACTTATTATCAACTTACTATTGGTTCCATATAGGTAGATTTTTTCGGATATAAGATTACAACTCGAGTCAAAATCTAATTGGCGTCGGTTGAATTAAGATAGAGTCAGAATCTAGTTGCATCTGTTCCATAGTAAAGGTATGTGTTTCGATGGGAAGGATATGGACCATTGTTGCTCTTTTGATTACTACTCTACTGCATTTACTTCTCTGATGCGTTAAGCTTATATCACATTATATCTGAAACTTGTTTTGGAAGCAGCACATGGAAAAGATTCTAAGACTTCATGTTTTAGTTCCTGAAAGTCTATGTTGTTTGTCAGACAGGTCCTGTTGTTTATCGTAGTCGAACTGTTTTCGAGGATGCAACACCACAAATTGTTAGGGATTTCTTCTGGGACGATGAATTTCGACCTAAATGGGATCCTATGCTTGCTTACTTCAAAACTTTGAAGGAAGATCCTGACACAGGAACTACAATTGTTCACTGGATTAAAAAGGTATTTTGTGCTTTTCTATCTGTTGATAATTTGGTTCCTCTTTCTGTTTTCTCCCTTCCATGAAAAGCTATTATATGTAAGCTATTACTAATTTTTTTTCGGCTGCAGTTCCCCTTTTTCTGTAGTGACCGAGAATACATCATTGGCAGGAAAATATGGGAATCTGGAAAGAAGTATTACGCTGTGACAAAGGTATTATCTTGCTCTTGCTTTCTCGTTGATCAAGATATCTCTAGTAATTTTAAACAGAACACTAGCCTGATACGCTGTTTTGGTATTGAATGTTTGTAGGGAGTACCGTATCCAGCTCTACCAAAGCGTGATAAGCCAAGGCGAGTTGAGCTTTATTTCTCTAGTTGGATTATCAAAGCAGGTATGTTCTCTTAAATTGCTCGACAGCTTACTATTTTCTTTTACCAGATTGTGTCATGTCCGATTCTAAGCAGAATACCAAAATATGCAGTTGAATCCAGAAAAGGGGATGGACAAATGTCGGCTTGTGAAGTCTCTCTTGTCCACCACGAAGACATGGGAATCCCAAAAGATGTAGCGAAGTTAGGAGTCCGTCATGGCATGTGGGGAGCCGTAAAGAAGCTAAACTCCGGCGTAAGGGCATACCAAATCGCTAGAAAACCAGGGGCATCTCTCTCACGGAGTGCACAAATGGCAAGTATTACCACAAAACTGAACATGGATTTGGCAGAAACATCTGGAGCTGAGGAAGAAGCCAGAGGAAGAGCCGTGGAGAAGTCAAGGAAACATAAGGATCAGTTCGGCGTAGATTGGAAATGGATCGTTGTAGGAGGAGTGGCTTTAGCTTGCGGGCTTCATTCAAGTGCTATCGGGAAAGCTTTAATGGTTGGAGCTGGGCAGAGACTGGCTCGTAGGTGAAAGTCTTTTGCCTGAGAGATTCATAATCTTATCTGTTTCCCTGGAGAATCCTTGGCCCAAGATGCTCAACACAGAAGCGCAATATATATTATACATATGGATTGTGTTGTCTTGTAACTGCGTTGAGAAGAGCATAGTGGTTTTGGAGGCGAACCATGCAGAGTAGTTTTGAACTAAGTGCTGAAATCTTGTCGAATATTTGTCGTAATATTTACTTGACGGTTTTAGTAAAAGAAGCAATCTAGCTTTCAATTTTATTTCCATTGAGACAGATACATTAGAGATATCAATTAACGATCTGTTTACACAGCTCCTAAAAGCTATATTTGCAGCGCTCTTTTCCTAGTTCTTACGATTATCATCAATTAGCTCTGATGCTGCAGACGAACTTCCTCGCTCTGTACATTTTGTGATTTTGTTTGAAGATCCACTGCGTAGAGTACTACCGATGATTTTTCGGAATCCCGTTCTTTACTATCTGTTGCAGATAGTTCCCCTTCTGCTAGGATATCACCACCATCTTCTCCTTTTGCATATGTCTCAGGAAATGCATCATCATATTCTTCGTCTTCTTCTTCCTACAAACCCAAATAGCACCAAGCCATGTGAGACCGTAAGCAAAATTCTGTGATAAAAAACAGAGTGATCGCTAGAAGCATAAGCTACATCAAGCTTCTTGTATAACTCTTCATCTCCTTTGTCTGCTACCTTCTCCATTCGTTCCTGATAGAATAATTGCAGGGTCTCAGAGTTAGTCGACCATTGCCAAACAAACTGTGTTTTTTTGTTGGATCAATGAATGCACGATTAGACAGAATTAGACGCAAGCTAATGTAAATGAGTAGATCCATTACTATTTCAGCTCTCAGCTGTTCTGTTTTTGCCCGCATAGCAGAAATGTGTTTTATGAGACCCTGTTCAATACAAACAGAATAAAGATCAGCTAATGAGTTTCAAATAAGAAAGTCAATGAACATTTTATATCAACAAACCTCGCGTCTTTGAAGCTCAATGGAGCGTGCTAAAGCCTTCCTCTTTGTCAAAAGGTTCTTTGGCCTCAACATGGCAGAACGCTTATATTCTTTTCCTCTGTACACTATAATGGCAAATCCTTTGGAAAACTTGTCGATAGAAACCAGGATACCACCACTCTCGGCTTCAAGGGCTTGTGCCACCTTTTTTACACCATCAAAAGTTTTAGCGTTCACAAGTATTTTGACCAGCTCTCTATATTTCCAGTGCAAATGCATCTTCTCCACCGTACCATCAAACACTCCTCGCCTACCTGAGGTAACAGTTCAAGTTTCTTTTACGAGTCTATACATATGTAGACCACACTCAACTCCACACATCTGCTATTGATCATTTACCTAAGAGTAAGAAAGCTTTCATTTTCAAACCAAGCTTGCGGAACATAAATCTCACTTCATCAGTTATGCTTTCTGGATCTGCTCTCTGTTCTGCAGGTTTTAGAGACTCTTCCACCTTGGCCAAACTACGTTCCGCTTTCGACAGCTTTCTCTCAGCCTAAAGCGGAAGATCCAATTAATTCATCGAGCAACTATCAACACTTGAAATGTGAATCTAACTTCATAGGTTGGAGTAAAGAAAGAAGAGGCACGTCAAGAACTCACATAATCATGTTTCCTTTCGAGCTTCCTGACAAGATTTTCATGCCTCAGTATCTCAACCTCCAGTTTCACTTCCTCTGAATGATCATTATCATCCAGATTCTTTCCCCACTTACCAGTAGCGTCAAGAGTTTCACCAAGAGTACCAGCAGAAACAAGTTTATTAGTATCAACACTTGGGACAATCAGGGCCGATGAACCTCTCAGACGTGCCTGTTCTTCTTCATCTTGCATAGTCATTGCAAATCTCTCCTGCTGTGTCAATACTTCAGCGACTTCTCGTGACAAAAAATTCTTTCCTCTGTAGAAAACCAAGAAGTCTTTGTTCCTAGAGAGCAATATGCCTCCGGTCAATTTCTGCAGTTACTTACCAGGAACTATATCAAATATTCAGTTTCAAATGCAAGTATACAAAAAGAGCAGAAATGTTTCCGCAGAATAAAAGAGGCTCAAAACTAAAAGTACATGGAATACCATTACCATAGCATAGACATTCTACCTAGCGAGTGGATCAATTCAAAAATTATTTAGTTTTATGTTCCATTTTTTTTTTTCAGAAAGTGAGGGTAAATTATTTTTCTCTCCAATCAGGCAAAAGCCAAGATGAAGTTGCCTAACAGGATTACATGTCAAAATATTCCAGGTGCAAGGATAAAAACTGAAAAGTCATTCCAACTTCCTAGCGAGTTAATCAGCCAGGAATCCTTATTACCTTGAGGTCTTCAGCCATTCTCTCACTGGTAGTAGATTGCACGCCACGTTTAATAGCAATCTTTGCAAGCATACTCTTTTCCCATAACCTAATCATCGCTGTCGCCAAGCCTTGGAGCTGCCTACTTCGACCTGGAAATCAAAAGAAACTCCTAGTCTTCAAAGACTATCAGACACCCAAAAAGTCAAAAAATATAAATAGAAATCCCATACCTAAAGCAAAGTGTGGAGGAAGAAATCTGGCAAGTCTTCTCAAAGCTGTTGCCTCCTTTGGTCCCAGAGATGTTCTCACTCCATAAGGAAGTACCCTGAAAGGCGGTTCATAACCAGGAATGGCGCTTGGAAGCACATCAGCATCTACAGGTAATGGTTTATCTCCTGGCCAGTCCGTGAATCTAGGACCAAGACCATCTAACAGTTCATCAATTTCATCTTCATATTCTACTTCTGGTTGCAATGTCTGGTCTTTCTTTTCCACACTAGTTGTCTCCTGCTCTAGTTGAGGAAGATGAACTATTTCATCACTATTATCCTCTATAGTTGTAGTTGTAGGTAAGAATGAAGGTGATTTCTCCTCTCTTTTTTGTTTGTTCCATTTTCTTGACGGAAGCTCATAACTAACACCTCTGTACAAAGATATGGAAGTCCCGGACCTCCAAATCACCAACCCACCAGTTTTTCTCTGCCACAAAGAGGAAAAACAAGTACTAAGTTTTGAATATGAAAAGGACAGGACATTTGCCAAACTCTGAACATTTACAAGTTGATGGTATGACATACGTTCAAACGCATCAAAAATTATTATTCTACAGTAAGCATGATGCATATTACTTATGAGAATATCAGTAACGATATGCCTACATGACCTTTTTGAAAAAGAAGAGTATCCGTTTATCTTGAATATTGGATTTATAACTTTTGATAATATCTTCTCAAACGATATATTCGAGCCTGATGATACCAAATAAACTTATTGGAGACTCATAAGAAGCTAACCTCCAAGATCTCATGCATCTTTCTCATGTTAAGCGCGCTTGCTCCTTCAATCTTCAATCTCACAATTTCTGCGCTCTTCCACTTTTCCTTAATTGCATCCACTGCCACCTGACTCACTCCTGCTCCTCGAATCTTCATCTTGCTCGCTGTTCGAAATGTCAAATTCCTCAACCTTCTTAACTCTGATTCTGGAAGAGTCATTTCTGCAAGCGAGTATCTATTCTCCTTTTTCGCTGTCCACTCTGCCTCTAACTCCTTCTTCTCCTTGGCACTAATTTTCTCCCAAGGAAATCCAACTTCTTCGTTGCTTCCAAAGACATTATATCAAGTAATGATTCCTCAGTAAATCCACCTCTAGTATTCGGTAAATTACCTTCTTCAACAAAGAATATATCCTCCATCGATCCTTTCTCAATCCTTCTCTCTTGTCCAATCTCCTTGTTCTGAACCTCTTCACCATTTTCCATACATCCATACTTTTTCAGCTTCTCCACAATCTTCTCCATTGTACTATCATCACTATCTCTACTAATATAATCACTATTAGCACTCCCTGACCCAGAAAATTTCCCTTCTTTTCGATAATTTACAGCTACCTTTGGAGGTTTAGGTTGATTTCGTTTCTGGAATCTGTTCCAGTTCTCTAACCACTCACCATTACCATCCTTACTACTACTTTTTACTTTGTTCACAGGAGAACAGCTAAACCTCCTCAATGGAGTTTGATCATTACTCGAACCAAAGGCAATACCTTTACAAGACCCAAGTGAAATTGATGAACTGTGCCTTAAGAAACGGAAGCAGAAAGAGCTTTGAAACGAGTAGACAAACTTCTTCGTGGTGCAAAGCTGGAGATTGGGTTTCATCGCCATTGCTGAGATAAATAACTCGAGAGTGATGGTCACAGAAAAAAAAATGTTTCTGTAATCTAATCCATAGAAAAGAAAATTCTCAAAGTGAAAGTCCAATAAAAATTCCAGTTTCAGTAGATTGCTTGCCGCTACTAAGCTATGGCTCTGTGTTTATCTATGGCGGGCAAATGAAGAGTGAAGAGATAGCTAGAAGGTGTTTGGACACAGATCTTTCGTAAAACCTAACCCAGTTAAAAAACAAACAGGAAAATATCAGCGCATTTTACTACATAAAAACTGAAACCATCTAAAATGAACCCTTCTGAAAATGTTCCAGAACGACATCGTTTTTAGTTTCACAAGCAAAGCCATAAAAAATGAGTTTCCATATTTAGGTCTCAACAAATGTCTAATAAAGAAAGAAAGATAAACCTAGCAAGTTTTCAAAAGGAAACAATTCAGTCTTTCTTCCTCTGAAAGAAATGTTAAGGAGAAGAAAAATATGTGATGCTGTGAGAAGGAACAAGGAGAGCTAAGGTGTAGCTTTGCGACTGTAATAGAGAACCATGACGAAATCAGCACCGGAGCTTCCAATCAACGCGCTTTTTCGCTCCTCAACCGGTGTAGTTTCTACCCACCAATCCAACACATCGCGCAGTATCTGTGTCGAACACACAGGCTCATGCCTTAGCCATATCTCCACCTGCAAAAGGAGATTAAAATATGAGCTCTTAAGAGACAAGAGAGAGAGAGAGAGAGAAAGATAAAGCCACGAGTAGTTACGTCGTCTTCACTTTCGAGACCGAGCCTCTGCACTACGTACTTCTTGACATGTGAGACAGTCGAAGTGTTTCCATTTCTGAAGTTGAGACAAATCAATGAATCAAAATGACTTTTTTACAAAGATAGAACATTGAGATTATTTAGAGTTTTTCTTCTTCTTTTTACTCTGAATGAGGTGAAATACTTACTTTACTCTTAAGAAGGGACCAGAGATCTGTGGAAGTGGCATATCTGTGTTCCTGAAAGACAAACAAATGAACCGGAAAGCTTCATATATAATCACAGTCCAAGCTTAAAAGACATGGAAATGGAAGATAGAAAAAGGCTTTTACTGATTTGCGGAAGCCACTAGTGAAAACCAAACTGAATTGTTACTTTTGTCAAATTTCTTTTCAGATTCTGTAGAAGTGGCAGCTTCTGATGTACTAGCTTCTGAACCAATTGTCCTCTGCCGTCGTGTTCTCAAAACCGGAGGAGAATATTTACTTTCATCTTTCTGTTTCTTATCACAGATTTTCCTTGATCTCGGGGTAACACATTTTTGATTTTCTTTAACAACATTCTTCAGTTGCTTACCAGAGAGTTTCTTTGTCTTCCTATTGGATCTGATAAGGGCACTGTTTTGATTTACTTCAGTAGGAACTTCATCTGTTTCCCTACTAATGTTACAAACACTCTTGTTGTGAGTTACTTCAACACATTCCTCTGATTTCTTACCAAAGACTTCCTCTACATCACCACCAGAACGAGGGACATTGTCATGATTTTCTTTTCCATTTTGACTTATTGCTGGCTCAACATTAACTGGAGGAGTATCGTTTAGATCAGATATAATTGGAATCTTTCGTTTATCTTTTTCCGGGTTGTTTTCGGTTTGTATGCATTCTTGAGATGTCAATGCTCTATTCTGTAATGCATCAATTCCTCTCAGTAAACTTAAGTGAACAAATATTTCAACGAGGAAGAAGATCATAAAACAGATTATAATTTTTACTAACCAGTTCATAGTCTGGTCCAAAGTTGAGATCAATATGGAACTTAATTTCAGCTTCCTTATGAGGCTGCCCTGATTCCAATCCGGTATCATTATTTGTAGGCTTTGAAATTTTCTTGTCACGTTTCTTAAACGTTATAATTGGTTTCGACGAGCTTTTTATCTGAGGAACAGCTTCCACTTTCTCACTTAGCTTCTCCTCCATGAGAACATTGTGATCTAATGAAGATACTTTAGATGAAGAGGCAAGGAGTGAAGATACAGATTTTCCCTTCTTCTTGGAAAATTCCAAAGAGGCAGCAACAGTTTCAGGTCCTGTATTTATGGTTTTTGGTAGTGAAGGGAAGAGTTTAAGCCTCATATCTTCCAAACTGTAATCCCCTCTGCACTTAATGTACCTCAAATCACATATTTCATAAACATATAGGCATAGATGTAAATGCTTAGAAGTAAGCAAGCTAGAATAAGAGCAGAAGAGAAGACGCATCATGAAACCAACAATGTATATGAAAAGGAGAAACTATACCGAAGCTTATCGAGAGGAGCAACCCCAAGATCAACAAAGCAGACTGGACAAGTTTTCAGCTTCTCATTTATCAACTTGTCACGTATGCAATTCCTGCAAACTGCTTTCACAAGTTTTTCAGTCCAAATCCTTATGTAACTGTAGAAACAGTAATAGTCCTAGAATCATAAAGACACAATATGGCAACGTTTTGCTTAAGCCTCGATAAGTTCAAACACAGAGAAGACTAGAAACATAAAAAGCCCAATGTCCAGAAACATTAAGACTGTTTTGAATGATTTTTAACCAAAAAGTTCAAACTTTTTAACACTCGAGAGCTTTTTCAAGCAAAGTACAACAAATGAAACAAATGATTGGACACAAATGACTTTGAAATCGCAAAGACTTCATAAACTGAAACTAAATCATCCACATATACACTAACAGTTCTCATCTGCAAAACATTACTTGTGTATATAACCAGTTTATATCAATACCACAGATACATTTTGAATCACATCTGTACTATAAATTATCAATCTGAAGTATATTAATCTACACCATTAACGAATAATCTACAGAAAAGAGACAATTGTGTAGAGTTTCGTCGACTTTATTGAATGATAAAACATGGTTCTAGTCATGTACAGCCAACAAAGCAACACTAAGATAATAGAGCAAAGAGATAGGCACAAATCCAGATCAGTATTTAGAAGCTAAATTCATCAAATCACACGAAAGCCCTAACATATATGTGAATAAAAAGGAATAATCGAAGGCTTATCACTTACACGTATGGAGACACTCAGAGATAGTGGTGGCACGATCAAAGAGATTGTCACAGAGAGGACAAGTGAAAGTTTCCAGAACCTTCTTCCTCTCCGCCTTTATTATCACCATTTTCTTCTTCTTCAACTTCTTCTCAATTTCAACTACCAAAATCTCGAAAGGAGGATTACTGATTTCATTCTTCTTTCACGTAACACAGCATGGTGCATGTACGAAGATGAAATCCACAAAATAGCTTTTTCGTTGTTTTCGCATAAATAATCAAATCGATGACGTGAAAATTCTGGATTTTTGTGTGTCTCAGGCTCTCACTTTTCGCTCTCTGTCTCTTTGTAAGAAGAGAGGTTTCAAAGGATTTATCGACAAAGGGTCGCCTCTGAGAGTTTGTATATATATAGAGCTCAAACGTAAAATAAGTTAATATTCGGTGGCTACATAAATTTCCTTTTTTTTTTTTTGCCATTGATTTATACATAAAAACTTATTGCAAAGTTATTCAAGAATTACTTAAAAAGAAATTATCCAAGTATGGAGATTAAATTTATTATACAAATATTACATTGTTATTTTATATATATTGAATATTTATTTTCAGGTTCTTTATTATCTGTTTATTATCTATTATTATGTAAATACAACTTTTTTGACGTAAGCAATTACGTAAATAATTATGCAATTACCAATTAAAAATTTATAATCTAATTATTGAATTAAATGCGTATCTCTGACTAATAAATCTCTGAAAAATTGGTAATAATTAGGTATCAAATTGTTTAACATCTTTTTATGAAAAAAACTTCATGATATACATTTAATTCAAATATTCTTTACTTAATGATTTTTATAATATATTATTAATCGCGTTCTAAGATAGAATTTTTTTTTTTTTTTTTTTTTTTAACGGCGGGGATTAGGTTTACGATTTTGAGGGTTTGTGGTGATCGGTGTCTTTCGACGCTGTCTAAAGGATTTTAGGGTGACGGGGAGGAGAGGGGAGCAAAGGAGATAGGATGGTAACAACAGAAGTGTCGATTTTGTAGTTTTGAAGGGAGAGAGTGAGGTTAGGGTTAAGTTTTGCGGGACGTTTCCTCGGTCCAATGACAGATCAGAGGAAGGTTTTCACGGCGGCTCAACCTCAGACATGCTGCAGCGGTCAATCAGGCGAAGGTAAGTCGCTATGGAGTTTCAATTTCTAGGTCTAAATCTGGGGTTTCGTAATTGGGAATTTGGTCGATGGTTTCGCGTATGCGACTATGAGTGGTTGGAGATTGGGGTATCGTGTTCTGATGACATTACTTTCAGAATCGATACCTACAAGATGATCTATAGAGATAGTTGGATTATTAAGCACGAGTGGTCACTTCGTCAAATTAAAAAGGCGATTTGCATATTAGGGAGAAGTTTTGACCCTGTTTCTTTGCAGGAGAGGGACTTATCGATGGTTAAAATCTTGATTAAGAATGTTGGGAACATATTGTTGGTTAGCTTTTTTCGATTAGGAGATTGTTATAGTGGGGAGAGTGTTGGCTGTAGCTGGAGAGGCATGACCAGAATACGGCTGGTCATGATGAACCATAGTCAATTTAAGGATAATGAAAAGATTAATGTACGTCCTATTTATGGTAACATAGAAGTCATGGGGCGGTTGTTCTGTTTATATCAAACGTTCATGAGGCTGTTATGGGGTCGAACTATATGGCGTAGGGTAGTAGTATCTTGTGTCTTAAAATGCACATTACACAAATGTCAATTGATTGTATGTGGCTTTTGTCTGGTTTGTCTTTGCGAGATGGTAATGGAGAAAACTCCAGAATCACAGAGGGAAGAGTTGATGGGAGAAAGACTCCACGTTTCACTCTTAAGATGGATTGAGGTAAAGCTACATTTAATTTCGAACAAATTGATATTAAAAAAAGTGCAATGGGTTAATCGATTGAACGGGAATCGGTTTTGTTCGTATGAGGATAAGAATAGGATTTTTCAAAAGATCATGTTCTATTTCCAAACGATTATAGAGGTCATGGGGCTGTTGATTTGTTTATATCAAACGATCATGGGGCTATTATGGGGTAGAACTGTATGGAGTAGGGAAGTAGTATCCTGTTATTTAATTTGCATATTATACAATTGTCAATTGATCGTATGCGGACTCTGTATGGATTGTGCTTGCGAGGTGTTAATTGGGAAAATTCCAGAATTACAGAGGGAAGAGATGACGGAGAATCCAAAAAGGGTTAATTGTAAGAGCAAATCCAAGGCTCCTTAAATGTTTATATTTTAATGAATTTAAAGTTTTTATGTTGGAATTGCAAGGCTTGGGAAATAAAGTTACAATTAATTATCTTTGAGATATTTGGAGAGAATTAAAACCAGATTTTTAATTTTTGTCTGAAACTAAAAATAAAGAGAATTTTCTGGTAAAAGTCCAACAACACTTGGGCTATAATAAATTATTAACAGTGGAACCAATGGGTCATAGTGGAGGCTTAGCCCTAATGTTTCATGATAATTATAATATGACAATCAACTATAAGGATAAAAATATGATAGATTTATCAGTTGACTTTTTAGGAATTAGAGCTTATGTCACATTTTTTTATGGCGAACCAGTTCAATAGAAGAGACCATATGTTTGGGAACGACTGACACGGATAGGTATTACACGTTCAGGCCCATGGATAATAAGTGGAGATTTTAATGAAATTTCGGGAAATCAGGAAAAACAAGGAGGCATTATGAGAAGTCATAACTCTTTTGTTCCTTTTAATCAAATGCTGAGAGATTGCGGTTTGCTGGAATTTCCGAAGATTGGAAATAGTTGGTCTTGGCGAGGGGTTCGCAGTAATGGTATTGTGCGATGTGTCCTGGATAAAGCTTTTGGAAATGCTGATTGGCATGAGTTATTCACAAAATCGGAAATCACTTACCTGGATATGATATGATCGGATCATCGGCCAATTTTAGTAAGCTGTCAAGATTAGATAAGTAATGTCAAGGCTAAAACGCTTTTCTTTTGATAAAAGGTGGTTAGGAAAGGAGGGATTCAGGGATATTATAGAACGTAGCTGGAGTAGGAGTGAGACTAGAATGGAGTCACAGTCCTCATTGGTTGGAAAAATCTGGTTTTGTCGGAAAGAAATTTTACATTGGAGATATGAGAATTTCAAGTCGGGGAGACAGGAAATTGATCATTGGAAAGAGGTAGTTGAAATTCAGAATGCTAGTACAAGGGTTGATCTGGAGGCTTTAAGTGAAGCTAATGTTAAGCTTAAGTCGGCTTACTTGGAAGAGGAGCTTTACTGGAAACAGAAAAGTTGAAATAAATGGTTAAAAGAGGGGGACGAAAATACAAATTTTTTCCATGCAGTGGTGCGTAAGAGGCGAGCACGGAATAGGATAACTGGGTTAATAGATGAGGCTGGCCTATGGGTCGAGAAAGAAGATGCCATTCTAAAAGAGGCGGAATCTTATTTCGAGGAACTTTTCTCAAGCAATGGAGCACGTCAGAGATCTGATAATGTGCTAGAGTGTAAGGTTACAGATATGGATAATCAAGTCCTGATGCGGCCTATTACCGAAGAGGAGGTCCATACTGCCTTGTTTCAGATGGACCCGGACAAGGCACCGTGTCCGGACGGAATGACGGCTATGTTCTTTTAGTCATCTTGGAAAGGGGTAAAGAAGGATCTTATATTGCTCGTCGATAATTTCCTTAAGACGGGATCTTTTGATAGGTCTCTAAATAAGACAAACATTTGTCTTATACCTAAGGTGTCCCGTCCGACTAAGATGTCTGAATTTCGACCGATTAGTTTGTGTAATGTAGTATATAAATTGGTAGCAAAAATATTAGGTTTACGGCTGAAGCGAATATTACCAAAACTTGTATCGGAGACACAGTCAGCATTTGTAGCAGGGAGGTTGATATCAGATAATATCTTAATCGCCCAAGAAATGGTACATGCATTGAGAACGCATAAGTCGATTAGTAGCAAGTTCATGGCCATAAAAACGGACATGAGCAAAGCGTATGATAGAGTGGAATGGGATTTCTTAGCGAGAGTAATGAAAAATTTGGGGTTCTGTGACAAGTGGATACAGTGTATTATGTGGTGTCTCACGAGTGTTGAGTATTCGATCATAATTAATGGGGCCCCAGGAGGGCATATCATTCATGCGCGAGGTTTGCGGCAAGGGGATCCGTTATCTCCGTACCTCTTTATTTTATGCACAGAGGTGCTTATTGCTAAGCTGCATAAGGCAGGTCATGAAAAAACCATAACTGGGATACAGGTAGCGAGAGCTAGCCCGTCGATCTCGCATCTTCTTTTTGCGGGCGACACACTATTTTTCTGTCAAGCAAATAGAACAGAGGCAACTTACATCCTTCAGATATTACCTGAGTATGAACGGATGTCGGGACAGAAAATTAATTTTGATAAGTCATCAATACAATTTGGTAAACATGTTGGGTTAGAAGTGCAAGCAGAAATCCAACAAATCATGGGGATTAGTAAAGTCGGTGGGTTCGGACAGTACCTTGGGCTGCCGGTAGTTGCTGGTGGGTCTAGAGCGAAGATATTTGCTTTTGTTGCTGAAGAGCTGCAGGCACGGGTAGCTACGTGGTTAAATAGGTTTTTATCTAAAGCAGGGAAAGAGGTGCTGATTAAGTCTATTTTGACAGCATTACCAACATATGTAATGAGTTGTTATAGGCTACTGAAAGGTGTCGTTAAAACGGTTCAGGAAGCCATTGCTAACTTTTGGTGGTCCAATTCAGGCTCAACTGGAGGAATACATTGGAAAAAATGGCTTGATTTATGTGGTCCAAAATCTGAGGGTGGCTTGGGTTTTCGCATATTAGAGGACTTTAATTCAGCCCTTCTCGCCAAACAAGTATGGAGACTACTGGAATTCCCAGACTCCTTGTTAGAAAGAGTTTGGAAAGGAAAGTATTACAAGGATACATGTGTCATGGAGGCTAATGTGAGTGGATCTGTGTCGTTTGGCTGGCGGAGTACTATGTCGGCACGACCTTTACTGGCACAAGGGTTAATTAAGAGACCAGGGGACGGTAAAAAAATTAAGATCTGCGAAGATCATTGGTTACCAGACGTTACCCCAAGGGCAACAATACGATCAGATGTACATATATATCCAGATCTCACAGTAGACCAATTTATAGACCAACGTACGAGTCAGTGGAATGAGGTGCTGATTCGTCAGTATTTTAGACAAAAGGATGTGAGACTGATTCTGGCAATAAGATTACCGAGTTGTTAGAGGAAAGATTATTGGGATGGCATCACACAATATCAGGTAGATATACGGTAAAGTCAGACTATCAATTGGCTAGCAGAATAAAAGAAATGGACAAGAAACAGTATGGTCCTTCTTTTGAGACGTTGTAAATGAATTGTTGGCAGTTAGATTGTCCCCAAAAGCTGCAACATTTTATTTAGCAGATGTTGTCAGAATGTACAGCTGTATATCAAAAATTGACAAAATGGGGATTTGGACAGGATACTAGGTGCTTGAGATGTGGGGCAGAAATAGAGTCCATATACCATGTAATATTTGAATGTCCACCAACAGTTCAAGTATGGGCTTTATCGCCTATACCTGGCCCCCAGGGTGTCTTCCCGGGTGAATCAGTCTGGTATAACTTAGATTTTCTGATGGCAGGTGTGAAACAACACGCTGAGTTTGGATGCTATCCATGGCTTATGTGGCAGATTTGGAAAGCGCGGAATGGGTTTTGCTTTATGCAGGTTAACCTAGACCCTAGAATTATAGTGGATAGGGCTACAACAGAGTACAAAGAGTGATCTCTGGCCCGCCAGGATATGTTAGCTCCACGTGGGCTATAGGTATCCCATTTCGAGGTGCATAAGTCACCTTTCATATCCCCAACCACAACCAATCTTAGTTTCACGGGCTATAAATGTTACGTGGACGCGTCCTGGAAGGATACGGATCTCCACACGGGGGTCGGTTGGATTTGCTTTCCAGATTCGGTGGAAGGGATATGGTCGGGATCTACCCGGATTCATAGATGTTTATTGGTACTTCACGCGGAGGTCGAGGCAGTATTATGGGTCTTGGGAGCATTAGTAGAGGTACATATCCATGAAGTAGAGATCTCGACGGACTGTGAAACAGTTGCAGCTATACTACAGCACCCAGAGGAGTGGCCGGCGTTCTTACCATATCAGGAGAAGTTCTGCAGGTTTCGGTTAAGGTTTTCTTCCTGCACCCTATCGGTCATCCCCAGACAGCTAAATCACAAAGCAGATGCTCTGGCTAGACGAGGTAGAGAGTCGAGTTAATGATTGTATGTTTGTGTTGTTTATCTATCGTTGTCAAAAAAAAAAGATAGAAAATTTTATAATTTGGGACGTAAGCATGTTTTTTCTCATAATCAGAAAAATATGTGCACATGTTATTATGTGTCCGAAAATTTTAATTTTTCTAAAAACATTCATGTGATTCAAATACTACTTAATGTAAATTATAATTTAGATATTCATTATTTTAAATATCAATCACACTTCCACTACAAGAAAACTAGTCATTTGCGATGGCAAAATACTTCGCGAAACTGTCGCAAAAAACAAAAAGAAACGCACTTGCGACATCAACAAAAATGTCGCAATTTGCAAATCGCAAACATATTTCCCTTGCAGAGACGTCGCAAGGCTTGCGATACCAAAAAAACGTCGCAACGGCCTTGCAAGCCTCTCTGTCGCAAAAGTCTAGCAAAATTTGCGATGAGAACGCGATGACCGTTATGCGAGTCTTTTGTGATATTTGCTAGAGGAAAAACCTGCGACGTCTCTGCGAGGAAAATGTTGTGAGGAGATAGCGAGGCCGACATTTGCGAGGCAGAACCGGTGTCTTCGTCTACAGCATTTGGATCCTTCTTAGCCAGTATAGACCACAAGCGATCGTAGGTCGTGATTTTCTTCTTAGCGTTGGCAAGCTCGGTGTTAGTCCGATCTAACTCTTGGGTCTGCCGATCGACTATCTCTCGAAGGTCACTGGTTGCTGCTGAGGATTGTGAAAATCTTTCAGGTGAGATACACTGCTCAATCCTCGAGCCGAGAGAACCTGTTCCAAATAATCTCCCTTTTTACGGGGATCGATCTAATAAAAGAAATATAATCGAAAGTTAGAATAATTTAGCTATAATAAAATATAAAGGAAGAATTTAAAATTATTTTACCTCTGAATAAATCTGGTTCTTCTGCGCTGTAGATAATCCCCCAAATGCAGAGCTCTCATCACCGCATTCTTGAGTCAATTCCTGCAACTCTACAGTGACGTCGTTGTACAGTTTCTCGGATTTTTTGCCAACAAAAACTCCGGCTCTATTCCGCTTGGTGATGTACAGAGTGTTAAAACATCTCCCGATTTCTCTTGTTGAGAAATATTAAAATATATTATGTTATATTTTTAAAAATTTGTTAATTTTAAGTAAAAATATTTACTAGTTTGCGGGCTCGAGCTTTGAATGAAGTTCTGCCCGAGCAATGCTTGTGTGGTCCGCTCCCATTAGGGTCAGACAACTGAGCTGCCCGACAGTTTGCACTTTTCTTCTGGGATTTCAGATCCTCCTAGTACCAAATTACGCTATCCCAGACCGAATCATTGAACCACTGCAGCATTGCCTCATTGCATTTCTTCTTCCACTTACTCTTCCAAAGACCCACCTAATCGTTCATCCATTTACGCAAGACTGCCTCAAAGTCTTTGCGGACTAGGTCGGTAATGGAAATCTCCCAGTGAAAACGTTGCTACAAAAAAATATTAACAAATTATAGTTAATTGGATGTAATAAACGGTGTAATAAAGTAAAAGAATAAAATTTTCTTACCACAAACGTTATGAACCATCTATCGATGATGTGGATGGTTGTTTGGCTAAAATTAACATGTGGCTCCTAGAAATCTCGTTCAAAGATCTCTCGAATAGTCGTTGGCAAAATCTCCTCGTCATCGAACCTACATAAAATAAATTAATTAAATTTTAATTCACTAATAATATAAGTATAAATTATTAAAATTAAAATTAAAAGGTAATACCACAAAGTTCACGGCGGACGGTTCGGATGAAGATTAGGGAGATACTTGTGGACGGGATCTGACAGTATGTCCTCGATAGTCATCCCCGTAGTAGCATTTGGTGTGAGGCACTACGGCACACCCGAAGGTGCATGAGCAGTATCAGCGACTGGTGAATACCCCAACTGAGAGGTAAAACTAGCCCCAGGCGTCGGAAGAACAGATCTTGAACCCGATCCAGAAGTCGCTGGGGGGAGCTCACCGACATCAGATAGATAACGAGTGTATGGAGGATGAGATCTAGACATATGAAACAAATAAAAATGAAATTACAAATATAGAGTACTATATTAGTGTAATTAATGTTATGTAAACTCAAAAATTACTTTAAAAACTTAAACCGAAAAATAACATTTACAAAACTTAAAAATCATGTTACAAAATTAAAATTTTTTTTTTGAAAATTCTTAATAACGTTTAATAAATCCAAAAATTATATAATAAATTACAAAAAACGTTTTTAAATCCGAAAATTAATTTATAAATCAAAACAACGTTTCAGAAATTCGAAAATCGTTTCATAATTCCGGGAAAAAATTTGAAAAATCGTTAGTAAATCTCTAATTACGAAATCCGACTTCTAAGATCCTAGATCTAAGAATCTAATCCTAGATCTAATCCTAAATCTAATCCTAAATCTAATCCTAAATCTCTAATTACCGTTATTTTTTCGGGTTCGTGTTAGGGGTTGTTTTTCTCCTAAGAAAAAGATTCAGTAGGCCCCTAACTCGTCATAGGCTATATATCGCAAGAAAACATTACAAACTTGCGACATTTGTTCCACATGAAGGTAGGAGCCTAGCAAATCTTTCTTCTTAAAAAAAAAGATTTGAACATTGTTTCTTTCCCCACTACTTTCTCTCTTTTACTTCAAATGAGTTGGTGAGAAAATAAATTGACATGGTGGGTTATTTATAGGGAAAAATGAGACCTTGCTATGGAATTTTGATGTTTCATAAGCCGCATAGCAAGGGTATCGCAAGAGCGTCGCAGACTTGCAACAGCTTTGCGAAATCAGCTTAGTGACGTCGCAGGGCTCTCGCATCTATTTTAAAAAAATTTTAAAAACAAGATTTTCGGTTTTACAAATACAATAAGATACTAACATTAATGAAAAGTTGTCTCAAACATTTTAATTAATTATTCTCTTATTCTTCATCGATATCTTCCTCTTCTTCGGTCTCTTTCTCGGTCTCGTTGAACTCTTCAGAATCATCATGATCTTCGGTTGCATCATTGGGAACAATGTCTTCTACTTCTTGTTGCGCATGTATGATTTGTTCTGTGGACTCAACAGCTATAGCGAGTTCTAATGATCTTTCTTGTTGCATAACCACATCATCGACTTCCACCATTATACGACCTCTTGGATTCACTTTTATAACAGAAAGCCACGTCTCACGCCTTTGCCTTATACGAGTATATGGAATAAAACACACTTGTCCTGCCTGACATGCTAGAATAAACGGGTCAAACTTGGAATATGTGAGGCTTCCATTAATGTCGGTTACCCCTAAGTTATTAGTGCGTACTCCTCGACCGGTCGTCGTATTGTACCAATGACATTGGAACAAAACGTATCTCAATCCAATTACTCCTGGATATGTGACTTCTATAATTTTGTTCAAAACGCCGTAGAAGTCAGTTTCACCAGGCACATGAATCCCATAATTTGCCGTTGATCTATTGGAACCATGGTCGTATGTATGAAAAGTATAATCGCGAGTAAAATACGTTGGAGTTGTTACAATTCTGGCAATGGGAGATCCCAAAAGATACTCTTCTTGTGCCAATTGTGAGAGTCACCATATCTGTTAGGCATGTTTCCTAGAATGTGCCAATTGCCCCCATATTCACATGTTTCCTGAGCACCATAATGATCAATTTGCTCCAACATTTCACTGCCTGACATGTGTGTTGGGGGAGGAACACGCACAACCTTGTTTTTCTTGACCAACCCATACAATATGGACAAGATAACCTTCCATGTGTCATCCATCCTGATAACATTCCATACGCCGAGAAGTCACTTATTGTCCACAATAAAATAGCGTGCATGTTGAAATTCTGCTTCTGCGAGTAATCGAATGTGCAAATACCCCTATACCATAACTATTTAAGCTCGTGAATCAAAGGTTGTAGGAACACATCGAGGAAACGCTTCAGATGACTAAGACTTGGCACTAGAATAGTCATAAACAAAAATTCTCTTCGCATGCACATATCCGGTGGAAGATTATATGGTGTCAATATGACAGGCCATAGAGAATACTAATGCCCGCATCCCATCTCGGAACTCCTTCGTCACTTCTCCGGTCTCCATATCCCTTCGATTATACATCCATCGTCGTAAAGTGAACACTTTATGTTCCGACGTCATTTTTTATCAAGATTTATAATTTATTGGCTTTTTTTTTTAAACGAAATTTTCTCTCAGTAGTTTCTCTCTCTTATTACTTCTGGTTTGGTGTCAAAATACATTCCCATGTGGGGATATTTATAGGTAACAACAGAAATTCTGCTACGAATTTGCGATGTCTTAAAAGTCAAACGCAAAATCGACGCAAAGATGTCGCAAACGTGTAATAGAAATACTGTCTCGCAAACTGGCGACGTTTTTTCGTCATCGCATTTTTGCTACGCTTTTGCGATGCGGATTTTGGCATCGCAAGAACATTACAATGGCAAATTAATTTTACGACACCATTTTGGCATCGCAAATATCCATCGCAAAACGCATGTTTTCTTGTAATGTTCCTTTTTAAGTATCAAATACACATTTCAATATTCATAGGTTAAATAATTTAAACAATATCAAATTTTATATGTAACATACATATCTCTACAAATTCACCAATACATTACTATATATGTCTTTGAGAATTGAAAAAAAACATATGCATATATGATTTTCATATATACATATGATCCGAAAATACCGTGGGATATTATTAAACTTTATATTTTTTATTAAATTTAATATAAAATTTCTCTCATATTACCAACACTAGAATTTGTAATATGTGAGAGATTATGTCGAAGTAGATAATTTCAATGAATAATGCTAACTGTTTGGAATGTTTACATCTTATAAATTTTAGACAAAATAGAGAAATTAATAAATTATGCATATGTGTTGTCACAAGAAAATAAGTTATTTTTTTCCTGGCCTTCAATGTTAGAAACCTATTCAGAAATCCGTCATTTATTCAATATATTCTTTTACATTGGCTCTCTTCTTTGATGTAATGCATTAAGTTAAGTTGGAAAATCTACTTTTGAAATTTTTTTATTGCAATAATAAATGCGATGTAAAGTTGTGTCTTTTCACTATTGTTTTTCATAAAAACATTTTTGTGGTTATTTTTCATACAGTTGTACCTATTCATATATAAGTTTTTATTATATTTCTTTATTCAGTTTTTTTTTTTCATTTATAGTTGTGTTTACTTTTTTCTGTACGACTTCTCATTAAAAATAAACACATTTTTTGTCAGCAAAAATATTTTTATATGCAATATACAGTTATGAATTTTTATAACATTTTTCGATCACATATTTTGGAATGTATTTTAAAAATCTGTTTTCATAGTTGATTTTGTTGAATTTAGAACTGTGTGCAACTGAATGTTGTTCTTTTATCTTTTTATTTTGACGAACTCATAATTGTG
>JAKUCM010007694.1:0-11670 GCA_023374145.1 Lepidium sativum
GAGGAAAAGAGAGAGAGGATAAAGAAGCTTGGAACAGAGAAAACATGGCATCTGCAATCTGCAGTACCGAGCAAACCAGACGAGAAGATAAGAGAGAAGAGCATCGATAAACATGAGGAATATGAGGAACCATTCGCAGGCTGCGTATGTTAACACCGATGCAAACCCGTTGATGACGTTATGACCAAATACAACATTTGAATCCATCTTCAAACTGGTGATGGTGAATCCTGAAAGACGTTGAAACTCATCTCAAGAACTTATCATCACAACAGAGACTATGATAGCAAATGTGGGAAAAACTCAGAGTTTAGGGTGTCTGAGAATTGCATAATTTGAGCATGAAAACAAAAATGTGAAGGATCCTAAAAAGTGAAAACCTTGAGAGTAGTTTTACTTGGGAAATGGAGATTTGGTCAAAAGAGAATGAGAGAGGAATCTGGGGAAAATGAGAACTCTTCCTTCTTCGGCGCTAAAATCAAACAAACTTGTTCAACCATTATTTTCCGTGTTTACCTAAACTACTGTAACTCTTCTATACGTCGGTTTTTGTACGAGGAAATGGTCGACCCGGTTTTATGGAATTACTGTAAACATTAAAAAAAGAAAATTCAGTTTCCAATATAATATTTAATAATAAATTCAAACTCATTTGTTATCAACTTTTTTTTGTACGTCTTGTGAAATTTTTTTTTTGCCATAAAAAACCATTCCATTAACTTTCACGATATTACATCAATAGAGATATAATTATTTGTAAGAACGATACTGTAATAAAACACAGAAAAAAAAACAAGAGATAGATAACCATAAAACAATAGGCTTGAAGATGAAAATAAACCCATTTACCAATTGTTATAAATCGATTTATTCAAAGACTATCATTTTTATGGGAGGATAATCGTAGTAACCCAAAGAAAATGTTGATAGCTAGATTAACTCACCCTGAAGTTGATCTTTTCTGTTTTCAAACGTTAAACTATTTTTGTTAAGAAAAAAAAAACTTACAATACTACCATTAAAATTAATTAGTATCGCATTTGATTTCCGATATTTATTATTACATAAACTATATTTAAATAAGTTAATAGATCATCATAATGGTCATAGACTTAATAAATTGGTGGCATTTCCAAAAATTAGCTTTTATAGGGAAATGAGAATCAAAAATAAATGTAGAATATAATTATATTGATTTTAGTCCTCTAAACAATATCATTTCCCTTTCGACTAATGAGAGCGATACTCGATAAAACTCACATGCTTATTAAAGCTGTTACTTGATTAAGTGAGTGACAAGTTTATAAACTTACTAAATTTGTCACCAGTTTTGAATTAGTGGCTGCAAACTTGTTTTCCAACGTATTAAAATAATTATGTAGCAACTTCAGCTATGTATACATATAAAAACAAGTTAGTGGGCAAACGACTCTTAGTCTAGTGGCAGGTTGTAAGTCCATATAAGACAGCTCATTTGCACCATCAGAGATTGAGTCCCTCCGCTTATGCTTTAAATTTGTTTACTTTACCATGCTATTGATGACTCAAATATAAGTTTAATTGTTCTAGTGAAAGAGAATATATATATATATATTGTTAACAAATAACCATTAAACCAATAAGACATAATTTATAGTTAAAGTTTTTAAAATAAAACAGGATGAGATTTGAAGTCACCATTTAATGATTAGCTAAATCAGAAACAAGTTAACTGGTATTGAGTTTCTTGACTGCGAAAAATAATATTTTAGATATCTATTTATTGAGTTTAACTGATATTTTATCAAACTAAGGAATAGTCTGTTTTCCTAAGCTTTTGCTGATGAAGAGGTGGACCCAAAAATCTCATAGGTAATGTGATCCCATCGTAAACCAGCGTTAGTCTGTCTCTCTAAAGGTAATTCCAATTTGCATACCAAATTTGGTGTTTCATTTTTTTTTATCTAGAGATAATTATCCACTGTAGAAGATTAGTCAAGATCATAAGTCACAGGCGAAGACTCCAAGAGAACCAGAGGGTTCGAAGAATAAAGGGGTTTTCAAAACTTCTCTGTGTCTCAGAGGGTCTCTCGAGTTCTCTCTTCTTCTTGTTAAAACATTGTTAAGTAAGTCAAGCGTTTCATATTCCTGATGTACGATGCTTCAACTGATCCGAGTACTATAAGGATCAGTTGATCATCTTTGAGGTATGTAAGCTCTTAGTCTTTCTCGGGGTGGGGATCTTTCTTTCTTTAGGGTTCTGAATCTTTTTCGGGTTTAGATAGAGTAGATTCGGGAGTAAAGAAGAAGAAAAAGCAAGATCGTCTTGCATGTAAGAGAGATAGAAAGTGAGGACTAAGTTTGGAGTTCTTGGGTTTATGATTAGTGAAATCCGGAGTTCAAACGAGACGTAGGTTCCGATTTGGAACCGAACTCCTTAAATCTCTTTGCATTCTTATTTTTCTTGCAATTGTCTCAACAAAGTCTATCGATTCAAGTTAAAATCTAGAAGGAAGATAAATTCCTCAACAAATTGGTATCAGAGCCTCCTCGATTATTCCATCTCATTCTTCGTTGAAGTAAAGAAGGAGGAAACAAGACATAGCAAGAAGATGACAAAGTCAAAATCGAAGATTGCTATCTTCGATGGTTATAGAGATTATGGTCTTTGGAAGAAGAAGATGATTGCGTATCTCACAGTCGAAGGTTTGAAGGATGTTCTTATAGCCCATACCGAAAGGGATCCAAAATAAATCGGAGAAATCAAAGCTAAAGATCAGAAGAAAGTCCTGGAAGAAGAACAAGCTCGTGCAGATAGAGATGACAAGACCATAAACCTAATCTTTCTCGGTGTTGGAGATCAAGTTCTTAGGAAAATCGAGAATTGTACCAATGCTGCAAACACATTCGAAACCCTCGATAAGTTGTTTCTTCCAACTACTTTACCTGATAGGATTTTTTCTCAATTAGAAGTATATTCTTATCAAATGCAAGATTCTAAGTCAATAGATCAAAATGTTGATGATTTCTTGAAGCTGATTGCAGATCTTAGGTATATACAGATCGAGATTGAAGAAGAAACTCAGGCCATTCTTCTTCTGAAATCTCTACCTGAAGTGTATGATCACCTAAGAGAAACTCTAACCTACAGTAAGGATAACCTCAAGGTGGAGGATGTGATTAGTGCTGCAAAGTCCAAAGAAACGAAACTAAAGAAGAATGAAGTTAGTTTCAAGTCAAATGGAGAAGGGTTATATGTTAGCAGAAGAACAAAATCTAAGGGTAACAATACACCAAGAAATAGAAGCAAATCAAGATCAAAATCTAAGGACAAGAAAGTTGGAGAATGTTGGATTTGTGGGAAGTCAGGACATTACAAGAAACAATGTTACAAATGGCTAGAAAGGAACAAGGGAAACCCGCAAAATTAACATAGAGGAGATTCTTCATTAGCAGAAGATGACTCAAAAGATCTTGTCGGCTTAGTTGCCTTAGAGGTAAATATATCTCAACAAGATTTTGATACTAATGAATGGATTTTGGATACAGGATGCTCGTTTCACATGACTCCAAATAAGCATCTATTCATGAACTTCAAAGAAACCGCAGGAGGAAGGGTCAGAATGGCGAATGAAACGTTCAACAATGTAAAAGGTATTGGCTCAATCAGATTTAAAAATAATGATGAAACCACATTTGTTTTGCATGATGCAGATATATGCCAGACATCTCTAGGAACTTAATTTCCTTAGGAACTTTAGAAAGGAACTCGAAGAAACTCACTCTACATCCTCCAAGCAACAACAAATCTAGATGAACCATGTACAACAACATCAAGAAATATGACAAGTAAAGACATTACAAGGTCTCCTCAACAGATTTGGCACAGCAGAATGGGGCATCTTGGACAAAAGGGAATGCAAATATTAGCCAAGAGAGGGTACTTTGAAGATTGTAAAGACACAACTCATTAATTTTGTGAAGATTGTGTTAAAAGGAAGACACATAAGATTAGCTTCTCATCAGGGAAACATGTCACAAAGGAGAAACTAGATTACGTTCATTCTGAATTATGGGGCTCCCCAAATGTTCCCATGAGTCTAGGTAAGTGTCAGCATTTCATTATGTCGTTATAAAATTATTTTAAAGTACTTTGCCTGAGATTAAAGAAAATACTTCCAAAACTTATTTAGGAGACTCAATGGTCTTCATTTCATGACCACTTATTTTTGATAATATCCTCATTGCTCACAAAATATTTTGTGCTTTGCGAGGAAATAAGGCTATCAAGAGAAAATTCTTGGTGATTAAAATGGATATGAGTAAAGTCATAATAGGGATGAGTGGAATTTTGTAGAGAACATTTTGAGAAATTTAGGCTTCCATGAAAGTTGTGTTTTCTATTGTTCCCATACTTTTTTATTCTATGTAGTGAAGTTTTAATTGCAAAACTAAAGAAGACATAAATACATAAAATAATTATTGGTATTTCTATTGCCAGGGAAAGTTCTAAGATCTCCAATCTATTGTTTGCTGATGATAGATAGTCTTTTCTTCTGTAAAGCTAATAGAAAAGGGACCACAATAATTGTTAAAATTCTGAGAGATTATGAGGCGGTATCTGGAAAACAAATTGATTTTGAAAATTCTTCTATCCAAATTGGACATTCTTTTCCTGCCGCGAAAAAACTACTTATTCATCAAGTCTTAGATATACACTCTTTGGGAGGAATGAGCACCTACTTAGGAATCTCCGGAAGTGTATGAGGGAAAAACTAAGGTTTTTACCTTCATTCAAGAGAAATTACAGGAAAAAATAATAGTTGGTCATCAACATTTATATCAGAAGGGAGAAAAGAAGTGCTTATAAAGTCAGTTTTGACATCACTACCTATATATGTTTTGTATTGTTTTCAATTACCAAAATCCATAATCGAGAAGTTAAATTAATCAACTGCTCAATTTTGGTGGAGAAATTTTGTGCCAACCAAAGATGTTCATTGCATAAAATGGAAAAAAATGCAAACCGAAATCGGAGGGAGGTCTTGGTTTTACAGCTTTAAAGGACTTTAGTTCTGCTCTTTTAGCAAAAAAATTATGGCGTCTGATTGATTTCTTAGACTCTCTAGTTTCAAAGGTCTTGAAAGGGAAATGTCTTAAAAGAGAAATAATTTAAGAATGCTACTCCGATGGACACAATATCTACAAATTCACCATCATATGGATTGAGAAGTATCAACTCTGCTAGAGCATTAGTGAGTAAAGGAATCATTCAGAAAATTGGAGACGAGTTAACAGTCTCTATTTGGAATGATCCTTGGGTCCCAGATGTGCTCCCACATCTAGCCATTGGCATATGGCCAAAAATTTATCCAGACCTAAAAGTTGATCAATTTATAGATCAAACCAGAAGATCATGGAACTTTATTATACCAATTATTTGATCCGGTTTATGTAGAACTAATTTTGGGATTGCTTATCCTGAGGGTACCTCGGCCAGACTATTGGGGATGACACTTTACAAAAACTAATATAGTTAAATCTAGATACAAGACCGAAGAAGTAGATTCCGAGGTGGTTAATAGATATTGTGGCCCTCATTTCTAGGATCTTCAATCTCAATCTTGGAAATTGAGATGTTCGCCAAAAAATAAGAATTTTATTTGGCAAGTGATTTCTAGTGTGTGTGGATTTGATGGGAAATCAATTAACCATGTTCTCTTTTAATACAAAAAGATAAATCTGGTCGTGTGTGAATTATGTATCGAAGGCATCCAATGATTCTCCTATACTCCTTAGCATCTATGCTCTTTTCTTCTTGTGACTTTGATAGTTTCAAACAAGAATCCATCGGTAAATGACAAGGATTGCATTCGTCCAATCTTGTTTCTTCAAGAGTTCTCCTTGAATACCTCTCTTGTTTCAAAACTATATGATCCTTTTCTTGAAGTACTTTTATCCCAAGATAATAAGTTAACCTCCCAAGATCACTCATCTCAAACTTAGTAGAAATTTCTCTTTTAAACTCGTGAATGAGATCAAGACTTGAGCTTGTAACTAGTAGATATTCGACATAAATAGCCAAAAGAATGAGATGATCTTTCACTTTCTTTCGGTACAAAGATGACTCCTTTGTACATTTCTCAAACCTCAACTCCTTAAGTATCTTATTGAATTTGGTATTCCACGCTCTTGGTGCTTGTTTCAAACCATATAAAGCCTTGCTTAGTTTATAAACTTTATTCTCGCTCCCCTTCACAACGAATCCTTCCAATTGCATTACATAAACTTCCTCCATTAACTCAAAATGAAGGAAAGCTGTCTTGACATCTAGATGATGTATCTCCCATCTTTTTGAGGCTGCAATTGCAATCCTTGCAATCGGAGCAAATACCTTTTCATTGTCAATCTCATGTCTTTGAATATATCCTTTTGCTACTAACCTCGCTTTGTACTTGTTAATGCTTCCATATGAGTTTATCTGGATCTTGAACAACCATTTTAAACTTATAGGTTTAACTCCAATAGGAAGATCAGAAAGGTTCCATGTTTTGTTTTTAATGATCGAAGAAATTTTAGCTTCACAAGCTTTTATCCAAATCTTCACTTGCTTTGCTTCTTTGAAGCTCAAAGGCTCTTCATCTAAAGAAAGTAACAACCACACATCTTCTTTCTCAGCCATGACTACGTAATCCTCAAGATGACTTGGCTTAGATATCTGTCTCGTCGATCTCCTCAAAACAATCACTTGATCATCATTGAGTGGATCACCATCAGAAGTAACTATATCATTGTTATCATCATCATCATCATCGATCTCTTCCTCCTTAACAATGATAGTGTCTTTATCCAAAACATTAGTCTTGATCTCTCCAAAGCTAATTGATTCTGAACTTCCCTCTTTATTTTGTCCATTCCACCTTCAATGTTCTCATCAAAGATAACATCTCTGCTAACTATTATCTTTTGACTCATAGAATTCATTAATTCATAGGCTTTTGATCCAGGCTCTATTCTAAGATGAATTAAGGCTCTTGATATATCATCCAACTTCTTTAAATGTGAGGCATCAACATTTGCATACCCAATGCAACCAAAAACCCGAATGTGAGCAATATTCGGCTTCCTATCCTTAAAGACTTCATAAGGTGTTTGTTATTTGAAGTGATCTTGTTGCAACTGTATATATTAGATAGGTGCATGCCTCCCCATAAGTAATTTGTTAAGTCCATGTGCTTCAACATACTTCTAGTCATCTCCATCAAAGTTCGGTTTTGTCTTGAAACAATACCATTTTGTGGTGGGGAGTAAGGTGCTGTCAAGTGTCTTCGAATTCCATGATCTTCACAAAACATAGAGAACTCATGTGATGTGAATTCTCTTCCCCTATCTGTTTTAAATGTCTTGATTGAAACGTCCACTTCTTGTTCGACAATTACTTTGAAATTCTTGAATTTTTTGAAAGCTTCACTTTTCTCTTTTAAGAGAAAAACCAACATGTATCTCAAATCATCATCGATTACAAAAAATATATATCTCCTATTTGTAGCTGTATGAGGTGTGATTGGTCCACAAAGATCACCTTGAATCAATTCAAGCCTTGAAAGTTAGATGGTTTGAGAAAATTTTGTCTTACTTGCTTCCCAAGTAAACAAGAATGACAAATTTCTTTTTCTCCTTTGATTTTCGCTAATCCTTTAACTAGATTCTTCATGACCATTTCCTTCAATTTATTTACACTGATATGCTCCAATCTTGCATGCCATATTGATGCTTCACTTGGCACCATAGTGTGTAAACGCTCTTTTGTACTACTCACTTCCATCGAGATCTTATATAATATATTCTTTGACCTCTTAGCTTTCACCATCATACTACCTTCCTTGTCAAACATTAATATATGATTTTGTTTCATTCTAATCTCACAACCAGAACCAGTAGCTTGTCCAAGACTAATGATATTGCTTCGTAAATCTGATATAAAATAAACATTGTTGAAGACATTTTGTTTGCCTCCTTTGCAATCAAACAAGATTGAACATTTTCCCTTAATGTCTATTCGTGAGTCATCTCCAAATATCACCTTGCCTGTGACTTTCTCATCAAGTGTGTGGAAGTAACTTCTACATCTAGTCATATGGTTACTTGCTCCATTGTTCAAGTACCATATATTTTCGCCTTCCAAAGGAATCTCATACTTCTTTGGCTCAGCATTCTTTTCACTAAGAAAAAGTACCTCGTGCATCATTAAGTCTTCAGCTGATTGTTTCTCATCATCAACTTCCTCTGTTTCATAAGCCTCTTGAAGCTTAAGAAGTCTGTCCGGAAATCTAGAGGCAAAGTGACATTTCTTGTCACATATAAAACATATTACTTGTGAGTAATCTTCATCTCTCCCTTACCTCTTCCTCGTCCTCTACCACGTCCACCTTGTCCTTTTCATCTGCCTTGCCCATTAGGCTCTTGAAAATTTGTGTTTGCATACATAAGCTTTCCTTGATCGTCATTGTGATCTTCTTCACAAACTCTTTCTTCATAAGCTTTCAATCTCTCCAATTATGTCTTCAAAACTAGTTTTGTTGAGGTCAAGAACTTGTTCAAGTGCAGCAACAATGTGTATATACTTTCTTCTTGGAAGACTATTACGGAGCTTCCTAATTAGTTTCGACTCAGCAATGTTCTCACTAAGTGCAGTGCGTTTGATGATACCTCTGAGATTTTTCCCACAAAAAATTTGATAGTACCTGTCTCCTTTATCTTTATACGTTGAAATTCAGCCATTAACGTTTGCAGTCTTGTTTCCTTCACTCTTTCATCTCCCACATACCTAGACTTAATAGCTTCCCAAACCTCCTTAGAAGTCTCAATATCACCTACTTGCAACACAAGTGTCTGGGGTATACTTTGAAGGAGAAGAGCTTTGCAAGATCATCCTTATCTCCAACATTCGTTCCTTCTATAGCCTCCCATATCTTGTGCACTTTAAGATTTACCTTCATTCTCATAGACCAAACGGTGTAATTGGTAGTATTCAACATTGGACACTGAATTGAATGAGATATGACCGCCTTCTGTTTTGTTGGTTTCACCATCTCTCCCATGGTGGTTGCTTTCGGAAGATACACACACGATAAGTCCTTCTCGGTTTTGATTCAATAATGCTCTGATACCAATTTATTGAATCAATACCGTAACACAAGAAATATAAAGAATTGCTCTCTTTATTAGATTTAGGAAACTTAACTCAAAACATAAACCTCTCAATACAGAAACAAACTTGTGAATAACTCTAAAAAATTAAGGAGTACTACATCTCAACATCTCCTTATATAGATTTATATATTATCCTAATTCAACTAGGATATCTCTTTCTAAATAGATAACTCTTAAGTACAATATATCTAAATTTATTTTAATAACTTACACATTAAATTAACTTGATGTTCAAGCTTAACTAAACATCTCTATCTTATTAAAAATAACTTCATCAACTCATTTGAAAATACGAGGATCACCAACTAGCTACACAATATCAAATAAAACAACCAAAATCATCAATGTGCTTAGTCCCAAAGGTAAAATCATTACCAGAAACATCATCAGAAGCCACAATAACTTACTTTTTCACTTTTATAAAAAATATTAGTTATTAATATATCAAAAAGTAAATCTTATTAATGTTTAACTTATATGGGATCAAATCTTAAATAGTAAAAAGATTGGGAATATATCTTTTAATAAAAAACTGAATCAAAGTTTACTTTTCTTTTTTAAAATGTAGATTATTTTCTACACATATTGAAATATTTTTTTAAGAAAAATTATTATAAAACTGAACATCCCTAGTGATTGCGAAGATTCTTAAAATATAGGCTTTAAATTAAGAAGTAATATTAAACTATATTTTTTTGTCAACGGTAAATTATATTGGGTCACAACTGACCGGCCCAATAGCCAAATTCTTACATAATGCAGGCAGGAGAACTCTATCCCGGGTTATGCAAATGCGCTGTCTTAAGTGGACTTACCACCTGCTACTAGACTATATGTCATTTGTAATATTAAACTATATTTAATTTTAGTTTTTCTTTTTTTCCTACCTTCTCTCCTCCGTCTAAGTTTTATTTTATTTCATGTATTTAAAATAATAATTTAGAAGATGTTATTGGTTTATGAATTTAGATAGAGTTATAGAGATCTAAAAGTTGTTAAGATTATAATATTATTGAATCAAGATTTTTTGAAACTTTACTAAAATTTGGTGTTATAAATTTAAATGTTTTTAAAAAATCTTCTAAAATTTTAGAAGTCTAGAGTTATTGGATTTAAGCTATTGGTTTGTTGATTTTATACTATTCTTTCTTACAAAATGTAATCTTCAAAAGTATTGCATCTTGATGAGAGATTCTCAAAATCATTCACTATGATTAAAAATGTATAAAAACTTTCCTAAAACAAAAAAAATCAAGAATATTTAATATAGAAAAATAATTAATAAATTAATTAGTAATTAAATTTGACATAACATAAAATTTGAAAAATTATTAGTACAATTTCTGAATGTTGTTAAATATAGTTGATAAAATTTATATAAAAACACTATAAAATCTTCATTACTTTAAGAGAAAATGACAAAAATGATTCAAAATTTCAATTTAAATGCAAAAATATACCACAATTGAATTCATCTCCAAAAATAACCCATAAGGGTAGTGAATTTATAATTTTACCTTTAATGATCAAGCAAAAAACCTGGAAACACAATTACATTTATACCCTCGCAGATATTGAAGACTTCATGTGAAGTCTCCCTACCGAAAATTTCATTTGAACTCCACTAGTTCCAAGAGAAGACTTCATGTGAAGTCTTCTCAGTAACTAAATATTTAATATAAAATTAAAATATTAATTATTATTATATGCTTATATTTTTGTTATTAAATCTAAAAATAGTAATTGTTATTATATGCTTATAATTTTGATTACAAAATATAATATTAAACAATTATGAAATATTAAAAACAAAATTTCACTAAAACATAGTCAAATAAAATCAATGAAGATCAAACCACAAAGTTCATAAACAAATTATATAATGGTTTAGGGTTTAGCAAAATAAGATGATAATCATGTGGGATTTGTAAATTTTGTATATGAAATGTAGAAATAGAATAAAAGAGTTAACTTGTACACAATTTTGGTCTAATATTTGCGTATTAATATTCGGTTTGCGGTTTAGAATTTAGGGATTGTGGTTTAGGTTTAGTGCATACTTCATGTGAAGTCTACAATTTATAAGAGTAGACTTCATGTGTAGTCTACTTTCAATGCAGATTTCACGTGAAGTCTACTTTCAAAACTATGATGTTTAGGGGTTAATGCAAATTTCAAGTGAATTCTACTTTCAAAACTACGATGTTTAGGGCTTAATGAAAACTTCATGTGAAGTGTGCACGATTCAGAATTCACGTGAAGTTTGTACTATGTTTTCAAACTTCACATGACGTTTGCTCCTCCAAAATTAAAATTGAAATTAAATTGGGTTGTGGTAAACTAAAATTAACAAACAATTGAACCAGAAAGTTAACCTATATATAAGTTCAAATTTTAGAAGACACAAAAAAAGCCTAGCCACTTTTGTTCTCTTTTTCCTCATATGTCACTTTTCCAGCCAACATATTATATCTAATT
>JAKUCM010007695.1:0-14171 GCA_023374145.1 Lepidium sativum
CTTCGGGTTCGAGCTATGAGAAGTTCTCTTTTAAACTCGGGAAATCTCCTCAGTTCGGTGGTTTCCATGGGACCTACGATGCCTCAGGACTACAGTACATCGGTGTTTACCTCAGCCCTAAAACTGTTATACCCAAAACTGATACAGAGGAAACAGAGTCAAAAATTGTTTTGGGTTGAAAGTGTTAATTGTATACTAATCAATTATTGTTCTACCAATTATACATCCTTTGATATGCAAAAATGTTTCTGTTAACGGACTAATATATAACTAATTAATCTCTATTGTGCAATACAATCTTTTGTTGCAAGATTGCCTCACTATTAAGTGCAACATAATCTGTAGTTATTGGTTGTATAAATAGAGAGAAAGATAGAATTTGAACTTATACTGAAAATCAAGTAATCAAGGCTACACATTTCACAAAGAACATTTTGGAAACGTTCGATTTTAAATCTGTTGCAGAAGCACCAAAGTCCAAAAAGCACAACAATTAGAGAAAGAGATGACTTCTGAAACCAGGTTTTGTTCTTATTCTTTTATCTGTTCGAGTCAGCTATGGTAACAACACCAACAACAACAAAAATCAGTAGTCTTTGTTCCTGATTTTTAAGTCTAACGTTGATGAAAACACTAACAAGCCTCTTCAACCGATTGATACCAAGTATTCTAAATCATTCTCTACAATAATAATTAAACTTAGTACAGACGAAACAACTTCGACTAGAGAAGCAACGAAATAGTTATTGATGGTGTTTGAAAAGAAAAAGGAAAAATTAGCCCAAAAACATACAGAAGAACAACACAAAATCAGCATTTTTGTTGGGCTCGTTTGTATAAAGCCCAAGTAAACCTAGGTGAGGTAAAGCCTCTCATTGAGGACTTAATGGAGTTGATAGTCATCAGCTGTAAGATCAGTTTAAGGTATTAGTCAACTAATACTAGTAAACTGATGCGATCGTGCCAGAGAGTTGGAAATTGGGAGATTTAGCTTCGAGACTTTTAGATCTATATTCATAAGTTTCTCTTTGCCGCAAACCTAGTTTGGAGAAGTGACAAAGCACCAAATTACAAATAGAGAACGAAATGACTTCTGAAACAAGGTATCCTGCATAGTCTTTTTTTTTTCTTATTGGGAGAAAAAAGTAATAGTTTGATCGTTTGATCAAGATTGGAATAGAAGAAGCACTAGGCTCGCATTCAGAGGTCTGTTATATATTTGATCATTTGAATGAAAATGAAGCTTATGAACGGCTTGAAAAAACAAATCATAAAAAGATTTGATAGTTATATCAAAACTTTGGAGCGAACCTGTTTTGATACCATATTGGATTTGTATAAAAGTGTGTATTGGTATGAATATATATTTGATCTATTCAAAGACAAGAGTATAGAAATGGTAATGACAATATACAACAAGTAAATGTGATTGATATGTGTGTATCTATTGTACTTATATATATGGCTTGTTTCCTAATCTTTTATCTGTATGAGTCTCTTTATAGTTGATCTATATAAGAAGTTGTCTTTATGATGAAACAGTTTGATCAAACTTGGTGAAATTGATGGTGGCTCTGGCGCTCAATTTGATCATTTTGATTTGAAACACAAAGAAATCTCCCAGATTTTGGTTGCAGGAGGAGATAACGGGATAATGTCGATCCGGTTCCAATACATGGAAAATGGCAAGTATGTGTTATCAGAACAATACGGTTCAAATTCTAGTACATTCCAGTTTCACACTGTAAGCAATATGATTATGTTTTTCAATGGTTTCTTCTTGTTTTCCTCTGATTCTCCGAATAATTTACTCTATAGATTGAGCTGAACCATCCGGATGAGTATCTCACTGGAATCTATGGTAAATATTTTCATTCATCTGGTAAGATTATGGTCATCACTTTCACTTCAAACATCCAGGAGTATGGTCCGTTTGGTATAACAGACAAATTTGTGCAAATCCGGCAATCTTCTGGAAGAGAATTTACCTTCAATCTTGGAAAATCCTATCAGTTTGGTGGGTTTCATGGGACTTATAATGAATCTCGTCTCGTATCTTTAGGTCTTTATCTTAGTCCTAAAACAGTACCTTCCAGCTCTGTGTCAAAGATTCCAAAGAAAGATGCTAATAAAAGGAAACACAATTCACTTTCTTAATCTTTGTTTGCGTTTTATATCTTTTCGTGTTAATCTCCGTGTAATTCTGAGGATTGATGTGCAGTGTGTTCCGTGTACAATGTGTATTATTGAACCGTTTATAAACATAATTGTAACCAGCAAAATGCTTCACCATTACATGACCGAAGACAGAAGAATACACAGATCTTTAGTTAGGAGTGCTTGGAAACACAAGATTATCTAAACACGGGAGTATCATATCACTGTGTGCCCTTTATTCATCAGGTTCATATATATACAAACTGTCTCTTTCTCTTAATCTCCTTACTCGTGAAGCTACACTGATTATGTAAGTTTATCCTAGAACTCAGCATGTCTGACACCACGATAAGATTGTGTTGTTGTCCAACAATTTTGTTCCCATGGATGTGTTATCACTTACTTTGAGTCAATACCACATGTAAGTTATCAAGCTGTGTAATTTACCAATCTGACTTGAACAAAAATTGGAATGTTTTGAGTCCCTAGATTTCAATCATTGACGAGATCACCGATAGGGGTTTCAATTACACTGCTCTGTAATCGCAAATCAGAAGACATAAGCTTGAGGACATCACTGATATAAGCTGTCTCAACATGGGCACTGTCCCCAGCCATGAACACATGCGTGCAATCATCAATCTCTATCGAACTATGTCCAGGCTGTTTCTTTAGGCCAAGACCCTTCCTTTTCCTTCTCATCTTACTTGCTCCTTCCCATTTCCCATCAGCCGCATACATATTCGAAAGAATCTCATCATTTGAATGGCTTTTCACATCCAGGTCACTGATATGCTTTATCAGCCTCTCTGCTAAGATTGTATGGTTCCCATGATTCATACATGCTGCAAGTAACGATCCAATCACAACTTCATTTGGCTTCATCGGCATGCTCTCTAACACTTTTAAAGCATCTTCCAGTTTCCTAGCCCGACTGTACAAATCCAATAAGCATCCATAATGCTTAATTCGAGGCGAGATTCTGTAATCATGTTTCATCATTGGAAATATTGAAACCTTCTTCAACTAGACCTACATAGCTACAAGCGGTTAGTGCCCGAGTGAAAGTTACTGCGTCCTGTTTAAACCCTTCTTCTTGCATATTTCTTAAGTAGACTAAAGATTCATTTGCATATACACTAGCAGCAAAACCAACAATAACGGTCTGTTTCTTCATTTTGTCAAAAATTTGTCGAGCAAACTCCACACTCCCACATCGACAATACAAATCCATCAGTGAATTACTCACCCTAACATTTTTCCTGAAATCTTGACTCATAACATAACGATGTACCCATAAACCGAACGAGAGAGCACCAACGTTTGTGCAAGCAGCAAGAGCATAAATAATAGCAACGTAATCTGGATTTACTCCAGAAATTTGCATCTCACGGAACCATGCCAGAGCTTCCTCATGAAAACCTTTCTTAACAAACCCAATTATCATAGCTGTCCAAGAAATCAAGTCTCGGTCAGGCATTTTGTCGAATACCTTAACAGCGTTATCGACGTGACCATTCCTCATGTACCCATCAATCATTGTATTCCAAGTAACGGAATTTTGGTCTTCCATGTAATCGAGAACCAATCTAGCCTTCCTAAGATGATCGCGTTTCGAGTACATTCCGAGAATTGCGGTGCCAACCATGACATGTGATCTATCAAGACCAAGTTTACAAGCATAACCATGAAGCAAATCACTCAAGGTTTCACTTCCGGAGGGAAAATTACCACAAGCAGAGAGTAAAGCACAGAAAGTTATGTGATTAGGCTCTATGCCTGCAAGTCTCATATAAGAGAATTCCCTCGCTGCCTTAGCTAATCGACCATCGCGTGAAAGAAGAGTGATGCGAGAAGTCCATGAAACAATGGTCTCGGAGATAGATTGATTAAGTTTATGTATCTTTGGATTGGCGTGATTTTTGCGGGTGGTGAAAGGTACTTGTTGGGGTAATGCCGGCGAAGGAATCATGACGACGTGAAGAGAAATTGTACCAGAACCCCGTATCATACCAGAACCCCATATCAGAACAAGATTGATCTCAAAACTCATCTACAAGCTAGAACTGAAATTAAAAAAAAAAATCAAAAAATATGTCAAATGACCAATTTACCCCCGTGGAATTTCCCTGAAACTCGACCCAAATCGCTGAAACTCGACCCAATATCCTAAAACTCAACCCAAACCTTAAAACCCGACCTAGTCCCCCCACATTATATCCCTAATTTCACGACCCATCTCTCCCACTTCCCTTTTCTGTTTGCGAAATCAAAAATTTGAACAACTCTCTCCCTCACATCTCATAACTTCCCGTGATTTCACTTCTCTCTTTCGTAAAACTATCCTAACTAGTGTAAAACTTCGTGGGATTTGGCTCTAAATCATAGATTTTTCTCCACGGAACACTCCAATTGAAGGTAAATCTTCAAACGTGTGATTGGTTATCATTTATTTAGGGTATGATATTCTATTTCGGATTTCAAAGGTTTTGGGTCAAACACTAATTTCAAACTTTCTATGGTTTTGGTTTCGAATTTGGTTTTGAAAGTTGTTATTATTTAGAAATTGATAGTTGTTGATGATTGATTAGAATGTAATATCAAACTCTCTATATTTTTGTTTAGAAGTAATTGTGGATATTGTGTTTAGAAATTAGTGATGATGTTTGATATTGATATATTTTGTGGATATTGTGTTGAGATAATATTGTGTTGAGATAGTTTATATCATCGATTTTGTTGAGATAATGTAGAGGAATATATTTGACATATCTATTTTTTTCTTGGAGTTATGGTTCGAACTAAATGAGGGTCAAGTAGAGGAGGTAGTGGTAGAGGAGATGTCAAAGCTGAACCCATTGAGGAGATACACATTGAACATGAGGAAATTGACAATGAAATGTTAGAAGACACAATGGTATGTATATTTCATTACTATTATTGTGATTAGTTGGTAGGATATTTAAGTTGTTGATTTGGATTGACATTGTTCTTGTGGTGAATTGATTTGGTGATAGGCATAACACTATTTTCGTAAAACTTGTACAACTTTGTAGTTATACACTGTCATTAATTGTTGAAAATATGTGTGTTTGTTTTCATGATATACACATTGAACATGAGGAAAATGATATCAGGCACAGTTGTTTGTATTCACTACTATTATTATGCTTAGTTGGTAGGATATTTAAGTTGGTGAATTGAGATTGTGCTTTTGTGATGCATTGATTTGGTGATAGGTATAACTAGTAAAACTTGTGAGTTTTGCTATATTTCGTAAAACTTGTACAACTTTGTAGTTATATACTTTCGTTAATTGCTGAAAATATGTGTCTATGTTTCATGATACACATATTGAACATGGGGAATGAAGTGTTATAAGACAATTGTATGTATATTTGATTGTTATTATTGTGATTAGTTGGTAGGATATTTAAACTGTTGAATTAAATTGGGTGAAGTGAATTGATTTGGTGATAGGTATAACTAGTAAAACTTGTGAGTTTTACTATATTTTCGTACAACTTTGTAGTTATACACTTTTGTTAAATGCTGAAAATATGTGTGTGTTTCAGGATGAAGGACTGACTGCTTAACTACATACTGGGATGTACTTCAATCTGACGGAGTATTAAAAAAAACTTAAAATCTCCACTCGGTGCTTTGTTAAGCAAATGAAACAATTTTTCGATGGGTTGAAGCCTCCATTGACTGATGTGGAGAGGGCATGGTTCGACAATCATCCGCAATTCCAGCATATATTCTATATGCCGATGGAGAGAAACCACATGTGGATGTTGCTGCTACGAACCGCTCGGACAAAGACCAAATAAGAAGTTTGATTCATTGTGAACGATGTCCCGATCCACTAGGGACTAAGAGAGCATGCATTGATCTCGGGTCTAAATTGTCGGATGTATGAGACGATAAATATTACTCGGCAAGTGAATGACATGACATAAGATGTACTAGACTAACATCTTTAATCTATTATCATCCGTATTACGTGGTTCCCAATTCTTTAAAATATTTTTCACATTCTGCTTTCTTACACTTTCCCCAAATGACTCATACACTTCCTACTGAACATGGTATTTTTCGCTGTTTTCCGAAAATATGTCGTCTCATACATTCCACAGTTTAGACCCGAGATCAATGCATGCTCTCTTAGTCGATAGCGGATCGGAACACCGTTCACAATGAACCAAACTTCTTTTTTGATCTCCATCCGAGCAGTTCGTAACAGTAACATCCACATGTCTATGAACATGTGGTTTCTCTCCATCGGCATATGAAATATATGCCAGAACTATGAATGATTGTCGAACCATGCCATCTCCACGTCAGTCAATGGAGGCTTCAACCCATCAAAAAACTGTTTTGTTTGCTTAACAAAGCACCGAGTAGAGATCTTAAGTTTTTTTGGATACTCTAACGGATTGAAGTACATTTCAGTAGGTAGCTATGCAGTTGGTCATTCATCTTAAAACACGCACACATATTTTCAGCAATTAACGAAAGTGTATAGCTACAAAGTTGTACAAATTTTACGAAAATATAGTAAAACTCACAAGTTTTACTAGTTATACCTATCACCAAATCAATTCAGCTCACCCAATCCAATTCAACCGTTTAAATATCCTACCAACTAATCACAATAATAGCAGTCAAATATACATACAATTGTCTTATAACACTTCCTTCCCCATGTTCAATGTGCATATTTTGAAAACACACACATATTTTCAGCAATTAACGACAGTGTATAACTACAAAGATGTACAAGTTTTACGAAAATGTAGTAAAACTAACAAGTTTTACTAGTTATACATATCACCAAATCAATTCACCATAAGCACAATGTCAATCCAAATCAACAATTTAAATATTTTACCAACTAAGCACAATAATAGTAGTGAAATATACATACCATTGTGTCTTCAAACACTTTATCGTCAATTCCATCATGTTCAATGCGTATATCCTCAATGAGTTCAGCTTCGACATCTCCTCTATTGACCCCCCTCTAGTTCAAACCATGACTGCAAGAAAAAAATAGATATGTCAAATACAATCTTCTATATTATCTCTACATTATCGATGATATACACTATTTCAACACAATATCCACAAAATATATTAATATCAAACATCATCACTACTTTCTAAACACAATATCCACAATTACTTCAAAACCAAAACATAGGAAGTTAGATATTATATTATAATCAATCATCAACAACTATCAATTTCGAAATAATAACAACTTCCAAAACCAAATTCAGAACCAAACATAGAGAGTCTGAAATTAGTGTTTGTACCAAAACCACAGATCAATCCCAAAACTTTTAAAGCCCGAATTAGAATATCATACCCTAAGCAAATGATAATCAATCACACATTTGAAAATTTATCTTCAATTGGAGCGTTCGGTGGAGAAAAATCTATGATTTAGAGCGAAATCTCATGAAGTTTTACACGAGTTAGAGTAGTTTTACACGAGTTAGAGTAGTTTTACGAAAGAGAGAAGTAAAATCACGGGAAGTTATGAGATGTGAGAGAAAGTTGTTCAAATTTTTGATTTCGCGAAAAGAAAAGAGAAGTGGGAGAGATGGGACGCGAAATTAGAAATTTAATGGGAGGACTGGGTCGGGTTTTAGGATTTGGATCGAATTTTATGGATTGGGTCGAGTTTCAGCGAAATTTGGGTTGACATATTTTTTGATTTTTTATTAATTCAGTTCTATTTTTTAGGTTTGTTTTGAGATCAATTTTGTTCTGATACGATGTTACGGACAATTTCTCATAATATGAACACAATACACTATCATAAAATTTGAGTTATATAGTGGTAGAGAGAACAATCAAAACTCTATTGAGGTTTAGTTTTCACTACAAGAAAGCTTCTTATCAATATACTTTGATGGACCAAACTTTATTAGACAAGAGATTCAACGCAAGTGAACTTTACTAGATCAGGTAAAAGAGAAGGCTTTTCTCTTTTATTCCGGTTTCTACGTCTAGTGCTTGAAGAACAATGCCAACTTTTTTTTGGCAATTTATTAGAACTGGTAAGCTATTAATTCAATCCAAAAATCATATATGATAGGGATATATATACCTGAAGGGTGAAATTGATGTGATCTTGAATAGGAGAAAGTTGCGACTGAGCAAATGCATTTACTTCTTCGAGTTTTTTTCTAATCCTCTCCGATATGATTTGCTCCTTCGCCGCTGCTATGTGATCCATCGTCTCTTTCGAAGGTGATTTTGATTTTAGGGTTTTAGAGGTTTCAGTTTCTTCTCTCAAATTTGGCTTTTAACACATTTTCACGTCGGTTTAAGACTTTTCTGGTTTTCTCTTTTTAAACCGGAGACGATATCCTCTACCAAGTATTAATTATTAATTGCAGTTTTGGGAATTTAAAAACCAAACCGGAATTGACCGGATCAGATCATAGCAATGGGCAAGGTAGCAAAAACATTACAGAGTACCATCGGATCTACAAAGACTTGATTTTGTTGAGTGAGATGGCTCGAGCTTCGTTGAAGATGGTTGTCTCATCAGCAACGATGATAGTGGTGATGATTTTGATGTTAACATCGACGATCTCAGCAAAAGAACAGCTGAGCTCTAAGGAATGCGAGGATCTAGGGTTTACCGGTCTTGCTCTCTGCTCCGATTGTAACTCACTTTCTGAATACGTTAAGGACCAAGGTTCGTTCCTTTATACGATTTCAATGCTTGCTTGATATGATCTGAATCTCGATTTGGAATGTAATCTATGATTGCTTAAGATCATTCTCTTCGGTGATTAAAGAAATCAATAGTAGATGTATATATGTCATCTGGAAGGAATTAAGAAGAGAAGAAAGTCTTGATTTTTTGTGAATTTATGAGCATAATTCTCCTCAAGCTCAAAGTGTCGTGTTTATAGACAATGTTGGTTCTGACGGGAACTACTGCATTGTGATATTAAGTCTTATTATTTGTTTACAAATTTGGTTATCTTATACCAAGATTGTATTTGTAGAGTTGGTATCTGATTGCTTGAAATGTTGCGCTGATGATTCTGAGGATTCCATGAGCAAGGTATGATTACTTGCATGGACTTTATTGAGTTTTACAGGGAATAGATTAGACATTACTGAGATTAGATGGATACAAAAGCATCTGCTCGATTAAATGAAGAGACATAGAGTGATGACTCGTTTACACCTTTGTTTTTTCGAGACTGCAGATTACCTATTCTGGCGCTATATTAGAGGTGTGTATGAGAAAGTTGGTTTTCTATCCTGAAATTGTTGGTTTTATTGAAGAAGAGAAAGAGAAGTTCCCTAGCGTGAAAGTTCAGTACATTTTCAACTCACCACCCAAGTTGATCATGCTTGATGAAGATGGTGAACATAAGGAATCAATCAGGTAAATTTCTTTACCGCTCTTAGCCCAATTCCTTGCTCTTGACTAATCTTAATGCGGTCGTAATTTAACAAAGATTTGTGGTCGAGTTGATGGTGTATAAGACTTTCAAGGGAACTTGAGATATCAATGTTACTATGGTAGATAAATGTGCCAATATAGCTATCCATGTATCTCCAGCAATTTCTAATCTCACTCCCCTTCATGCTCTGGTATGTATTGCTGAATGATTACTGAAACTTCTGAATGAAAGTTGGTTTTTGGAGAATAATGTTATAAATTTATAGGAGCATGAATAAATTAACACTAGTGTGCTTATTACACTTCATACTCCATCATCAAAAGCTTCATTTCTCCAAAGTTGTTGTTGACCCTTTTTGTTCCTTGATTTGCTTGCTCTGCAGAATCGACAACTGGAAACGTGAACATCTACTGCAGTATATGAGGGAGAAGGTCAAGCCTACTTCAGCAAGTTAGTGTTAGTTATCTCCCCTATAGGGCTGAAGCTGATGATCTTCCCTGGCATATTTACATATACCAAACCACTGTTTTTAGTAGTTTAAAATACATTATGATACTTATCTTATCTTTCTTCAAGCTATCTGGTCACTTGATATCAACAGTATGTATGTTTAGAATCTATGCAAACTCACTGGAATGTCTTCAATCTAATCTTCTTATAGAAAAGGTTTACAAGGACAATTCATTTCCTTTCGACAAGTTCATGCTGGTTCGTTCAACAGTAAGTGGATACAATGCAATAAGCAGTCAAATATATTAAGAACAGCGATCTCCAACCATGAGCTGTTGTAAACCAACATCATGTGATGCTGTCTATATATGTTACAGAGGTATCATCAAAATAGTAAAAACAATTGGTCATCTTCTTTAGGCTTCACACAAAGATCATAGTAGGTGAATAGCCTAACTAGTTGGTCATCTAAAGGGTGATTGAGATGTGACACTGAAAGCTGGAGATAGAGGAGTCTTCACAGGCGCCCAGATATCAGCCCCGTTGCTTTGAGCAACTCCAACTGTATTCTCCATTGGGACAAGACATAATCCCTGTCTTCTCAGGCTGTACTGCTCCAGCTCCTCCTGGTTACAAAATAAAGAATCAGACCATGTAACAAATTCAAGTTCCAAGTGTAGATCAGTCAGATGCAGAACAGACTTAAGATTTAAGACCATGCTCACCTGCCTAGCATCAGGTATCGTTAGTAGATACGGAGCACTTAGCACCTGTACACAAACAAACATGAGAACTTGGGATGCTTATTCGGTAAACACTGAATGAATCATGATTGGTATTGAACTGAATAACTGATGATAGAGAAACATGCAGACCTTCACTTGTTCATGAAGAAACTCTATGTAATGCATAGCGTCAAGAAGAACTGATGCAGTGTCAGTCTGTGGTATAAGAAGATTAGAGAAAAGTATCAGCTGAGAGATAAGTTCTCTTGATTTGCTTCACAAAATGAAATAGATACCTTTCCATAAGGTGAAACTATCTGTTGAAGAGCTGAAATACGTTCTCCAACCTTGTCCTTTCTCTCCTGTGTTTGCCATTAAGAGAACAAAGATGGACTGATCATTACCATGCCTGTTCGCTAACAGCTGCACGTTATTTATACGAAGACTGAAGACTTTCGGTCAATAAATATATGAAAACTAAGTTAAGCAAAGACCTTGGAATTGAAAGAGAAATCAGACTTGTGCCGTTTGATGTTGCTCTCTTCAAGAGAGAAGACATTCCTCTTATTCTCCATCACCATTCCGGCTTCTCTAGATAACTCCATTCCTTAGTAAATGAGGAAAAATACAGAGGAAAAACATCAGGAACAAGAGGTTACAATCCTAATGCAAATCACAGATCAAAAAGATTTCAAGAGATCAATGAATGAATGAAGATGATCTAGTTCTGGACCAACCAAGGTAGAATTAGAATAAGACGACAAGACAAAGGTATGGTCAACGAAGTAGGCAAGGACTTGAGGTCAGAAGCTAGGTCTCAAGTTCACATCAGCTTAAGCATTATTATAAGAATTGTAAGTCACAAATTATAACCTCAAAACAAAAGATTATAATATGTTATCATACCTTACACTTTCCATAACCTCATAAACAGACAATAACATCATATATACATGAATCACTTAAGTCCCTAAAAACAGGAGAAATTTCTAAAAGAAACAAAAACAAAATCGTCGACGGATCAGTAAGGAAACAAAGAGTCACTCTCGCAGAACTATATTGCATTACAATAACGAATCTATGAGTAAAAAACTAAAACACTATCAAAGATAGTAAAATTTCTGGTCACGAGCATTGTATTAACGAAATCAAACGCTAACAAAGAGAGAAAAAACAGAGAAGAGAAAAAGTCACAAATTTGCAGAAGTACCTGTAAAAAAAGCTTTGATCTTTAGGGAACCCACCAGCCAGAATTTCTAAAAGCTCAAAAATTTCTTCGTATAAACCCTAAAAATAATAGCTTTTTGATTTTGTCCTTGAGCTTTCTGACAACACAAAACCCAAAAAGACACAGAAATCTTTTCTCTCTCTGTAGTTTTTGTCAGTCCAAAAAAGCAAAACTCCAAACAAGTAATTTTTTTGTTCTGACTTTTGTGCTTACAAGATAGTGACGCGATGAAGAGCTCGAACTGAGTGAAAATGGAGTCGTTTCATAAAAGGCAGGGAGATTCTTAAAACAGTGCCAGAAATCTCGGCGTGAGAAAAGGTGAGAGAAAGAGAGAAGGAAATATGTGTCTGTGTGTTCCAAAGGAAAGCAAATACTAGAAGGGAACTTCTTTTCATGTCTTTTTCTTCTCAGACTCTTTTTAGTTGAAGTAATTTCATTTAATTCTCTTATCAGTTTTAACTATTTTCTACATATTTAAAATATTTTATTATTTTGTATTTAAACACTGTGAGGCTACAAAACCTGTTCAGATAGTCGATATCAGAGCTATTCATACCTCGTTTATTGTATTTTTTCACGCAAATCTTTATCCTACAATCAATTATGTATTTGTTTGTAACTATATGAAATAGAGGCTAAGTAACTAAAAATATATTTTTCACAATTTACTAGTTTTGGGATATCATGTAAATGTTTCAAATTACGTCTAATTTTTTGTTGTAGTGAAATTGGTTTTATTGTACTTGTAATATTTAATGAATAGAATTTGAGATGGCAAAAATACAAATAAATTGAATTCTTTTAAATCGTTGTTTTTTGTATTAAATTTTTCTTTTTTTTTGTCAATGGCAAAGTAATTGGACCACAACTGGCATGGCTAGTAGCCAAATTTCTACATAATGTGGACGGAAAATATTCGATTTCTGATTGTGCAAATGAGATGTTTTAAGTGGACTTACTGTCAACCACTAACAATACGTTGTTTTATTTGTTTTAGGTTTTTTTATTCAGTTAGTTTTTTTTCTAATTAACAATATGTTGAGATTGATTGATAAATAATTATTTTGCTTTCTTGCAAAGAACAAGTTATAAGAGTTTAAATTTTTGTAGACATAATTTGATAAAACAATACATATATTCTTTTATTCATTTTATAGTTTTGATGGAAGCTCTCTTAAGAAAACATGAAAAAATATGTTGAGCAAACCTACTAAACAACTGGAAAACAAGTTACACAAATAACTCATGAAGATTATAATCGGTATAAAGATCTACTATTTGAGAAGTTATATTGGTAGAATGAGGAACTAGAGCTTAATTGTAAAAGGAGAAATAGTGATTTTGATTAATTGTTTTTGTTGAACAATACAAGCTCTTTACATTGAAATGAGATGAGAGAAGTTTAAATATAAACCAAACAAAGATTAAATGAACAAAATTTTGAACCAATACATTGATTTATTAATCTATTACAACTTATGAAATTTGAATTCTTGTACGATGGAATTATTTTTTTGGTCAAATCTTAACAATACATATCCTTTACTCATCTTAAATATGTATTTTGAAAATTATAAACTTCTTTGGCATTATTGTTAAGTTTATAGGTAAACTAGCAAAAAAAATCTCTTAACATAAATATTAGAAAACCAAAAAATATATTTTAAATTAATCAGAATTTTTTGCTTCGAGCAATAATTTTTCCATGGCTTTCATGATTATATAATTTTTTCTTAGAATTAATGTATCAACAAAGGTGAAAAAAATAAAATAAAATAGAGGTAAAGAAACTCGAAATTAAGTGAAAGACTAATGACATAATTAGAATATTTTGACAGCTATTATACAACACATTGAGAAAGGATAGTTTCTGCATAGTCATATATACAAGTTATTTTTTTCTCAACATTACTTGTTATTATTATAATTAATATTTCTTTTAATGATAGTGACATTTAGTATGTTATTTATTTTGTCAGCATATTTGACTTTTTTTTTCTTTTCTAGTTTTCACTTTTGATTTTTCATTCACTTTCCGTTTGAAACTAACCACAAAATTCAAAGATAACATCAGACTCTGCCACAAATTGTTGATATTTCAAGGTAAATATATAAATCAATCAATCAAATCAATCATAATAGTAAGAAAACATCACTTCACAACTATCA
>JAKUCM010007696.1:5000-10000 GCA_023374145.1 Lepidium sativum
CAAGTGTTATATTTGGTTATTTACTAAAATCTCCCTTTGGGGGAGAAGGATGGATTGTTAGTGTGGACGATTTGGAAGATATAATTGGAGGGCATGTATGGTTAGGTTCCATTTGTATATTTGGTGGAATCTGGCATATCTTAACCAAACCTTTTGCATGGGCTCGCCGCGCACTTGTATGGTCTGGAGAGGCTTACTTGTCTTATAGTTTAGCTGCTTTATCTGTTTGTGGTTTCATTGCTTGTTGTTTTGTCTGGTTTAATAATACCGCTTACCCTAGTGAGTTTTACGGACCTACGGGGCCAGAAGCTTCTCAAGCTCAAGCATTTACTTTTCTAGTTAGAGACCAACGTCTTGGAGCTAACGTAGGGTCTGCTCAAGGACCTACAGGTTTAGGTAAATACTTAATGCGTTCCCCGACTGGAGAAGTTATTTTTGGAGGAGAAACAATGCGTTTTTGGGATCTGCGTGCTCCCTGGTTAGAACCTTTAAGGGGTCCTAACGGTTTGGACTTGAGTAGGTTGAAAAAAGACATACAACCTTGGCAAGAACGACGTTCTGCAGAATATATGACTCATGCTCCCTTAGGTTCCTTAAATTCTGTAGGGGGGCGTAGCTACTGAGATCAATGCAGTCAATTATGTCTCTCCGAGAAGTTGGTTATCTACCTCTCATTTTGTTCTAGGATTCTTCCTATTCGTGGGTCATTTATGGCACGCGGGAAGGGCTCGGGCAGCAGCAGCGGGATTTGAAAAAGGAATTGATCGTGATTTTGAACCTGTTCTTTCCATGACTCCTCTTAACTAAAGTAGTAGTTAAAGGAAAGTAAAAATCGGTTCATATTAAAAAGTCTTCTTTGTTTCTTTCAATTCAATCTAATTTTTTCTGGCTCGGCTATACTATCCAGCCGAGCCATTCTCTTTTATTTATGATGCTAAGAAGTCAAAAAAGCCAATAAAGAAAAAAATATATTCATCCAACAAAAGGAGAGAGAGAGGGATTCGAACCCTCGATAGTTAGAACTATACCGGTTTTCAAGACCGGAGCCATCAACCACTCGGCCATCTCTCCGAAAGATAATTTCTATTTTATTTTTTTTTCGCCAAATAGAACATAGCCCTATGAGTTAATACGATCACTGTGTAGAGAAAGATATAGGGTGTTACTTTCTTTATAGGTCTATCAACCTGTCTATATAAATAAATGAGATACAGGAGTCAGTATACCCATTTGTGAAGTCAACAAGAACCTTAACTTCATGTCCGAATAGAATAAAAGTGGTAAAAAGAAATTGGAACTAAGTCATCTCGAATCAACGGATTCAGGATAAAATCCCTTTATTTATTAAAATTAAAATTTTTTAGTGGGTAAGAGGATTAAATGGTGTATATTCTTTTGTTAATAGCTTGGAGGATTAAAAACATGACTATTGCTTTCCAATTGGCTGTTTTTGCATTAATTATTACTTCATCAATCTTACTGATTAGTGTACCCGTTGTATTTGCGTCTCCTGATGGTTGGTCGAGTAACAAAAATGTTGTATTTTCTGGTACATCTTTATGGATTGGATTAGTCTTCTTGGTGGGTATCCTTAATTCTCTTATCTCTTGAATTCATTCGTTGCAGGTCCAAAAATGAGATGACCCCTCCTATTCCATGAATTACACATTCAAATTCAATATAAGTCCATAAAATGCAAATAAAGAAAAAAATTAGAGGGGGGGGGGTCGAACTTCTGGAACTTGAATGAAATATGAATAAAATATTAATAAATATCAATTTACTAAATATGAAATAGTCATAAATAACTAAATAAAAAAACTAATCAAAAATTGATATCTGATATCAAAATAGAATATAATATTTTATGGAATATAGAAGAATCATGTATTCTTGAATATGGAATTCAATATAATTAATTATTCAATATATAGAATAATATAGAATAAATAGAATATTAATATATAATATTAATATATATATTTAGATAGATTAATAGAATTGTTAATTGAATTTATTTGGTGGTAGAATTTTATGAAATGACCCCAAACCAAAGAGTGTATCTCGTCTAGCTTTGAACAAATATTATCCATAAATTTCTTATCAAGAAGGCAAAAAAAATGCGGATATAGTCGAATGGTAAAATTTCTCCTTGCCAAGGAGAAGACGCGGGTTCGATTCCCGCTATCCGCCCAAATATAAATGAATTCAAAAAGATAAACGATTCGGTATAGTTGATCGGGAAATATAGTAATTTTTTCCTCGCGTCCCAAAAGAGTAGTAATTAATGACTAGTTAATAGAATCAAACTTACATTTCTTGAAAAAAAAATGTTGCGGAGACAGGATTTGAACCCGTGACCTCAAGGTTATGAGCCTTGCGAGCTACCAAACTGCTCTACCCCGCGATGAAACAAAAAAACAGGACTAAACTCTAATAAACAAAGAAGAATTGAATGCGCCCCTATTCCATATCTGTACAAATAGAATAGCCTATTTAGACAGAATGGTAAAGGGGCCTCATCGATCATAGAAAAAATAGAAAAATTAAGGGATACTTAAATCCTTACCAGCTTGATCTTGTTGCCCCTGGCAACAAACATGCCTGAACCATTTCCCGAAGGATGTGTCCAGATAGTCCAAAGTCTCGATAGTTAGCTCTCGGTCTTCCGGTCGAAAAGCAACGTCGATGAAGACGTGTAGGTGCACTATTACGCGGTGGGGATTGTAATTTTCCATGAATTTTCCATTTCTCACTTAGCGACGGAATCTTACTTATTTCCTTTTTTGAGGATCGACGAATCAAATGATATTTTTTTTCCAATTTTTGCCTCTTCTTCTCCCTATAAATCAAACTTTTCTTTGCCATAATGCTTCAGTTCCTCTTATTATCAATGATAATGATACAAATCGGATCCTAGATGTAGAAATAAATATAAGAGTGCATACCTATTTTTTATTAAAAAAAATAGATTATTGCGGATAGAATACATCACTAATTAACCGAATTTGCCCGATGTGGAGGCAATCAAGAAAGCCGCATAAGTGAATATATAACCTACAGAAAAGTGAGCTAATCCAACCAATCTTGCTTGCACAATTGAAAGAGCTACAGGTTTATCTTTCCATCGAATCAAATTTGCCAAAGGTGTGCGTTCATGAGCCCAGGCTAAAGTTTCAATCAATTCCTGCCAATAACCACGCCAGGAAATTAAGAACATAAATCCTGTAGCCCAAACAAGATGCCCAAATAAGAACATCCATGCCCAGACTGATAAACTATTCATACCAAACGGGTTATATCCATTGATAAGTTGTGAAGAGTTTAACCATAGATAATCTCTTAACCATCCCATCAAATAAGTGGAAGATTCATTAAACTGTGAAACGTTACCCTGCCATAATGTGATGTGTTTCCAATGCCAATAAAAAGTAACCCATCCAATAGTATTTAACATCCAGAAAACTGCCAAATAAAATGCGTCCCAAGCCGAAATATCACAAGTACCACCTCGTCCCGGACCATCGCAAGGAAAACTATACCCGAAATCCTTTTTATCTGGCATTAACTTGGAACCACGTGCATCTAAAGCACCTTTTACTAAGATCAATGTAGTTGTATGTAAACCTAAAGCAATAGCATGATGAACCAAGAAATCTCCAGGACCTATTGTTAAGAATAATGAATTACTATTCTCATTAATAGCATTTAACCAGCCGGGCAACCATATGCTTCGACCCGCATTAAATGCTGGGCCACTTGTTGAAGATAAAAGTACATCAAATCCATATGAAGTTTTCCCATGAGCGGATTGTATCCATTGGGCAAATATGGGTTCGATCAAGATTTGTTTTTCGGGAGTACCAAAAGCAAGCATGACGTCATTATGAACATAAAGTCCCAAAGTATGGAACCCTAGAAAGAGGCTGGCCCAACTTAAATGGGATATGATAGCTTCTTTATGGTCTAACATTCTTGCCAATACGTTATCCTCATTCTGTTCTGGATTGTAATCTCTAATAAAAAAGATAGCTCCATGAGCAAAAGCTCCTGTCATGATGAATCCTGCAATGTATTGGTGATGGGTATATAACGCAGCTTGAGTCGTAAAATCTTGCGCTATGAACGCATAAGCAGGTAAAGAGTACATGTGTTGAGCTACCAAGGAAGTAATAACCCCTAAGGAGGCTAGAGCAAGGCCTAATTGAAAATGAATCGAATTATTGATTGTGTCATAAAGACCCTTATGCCCACGTCCCAATCGTCCTCCCGGAGGAATATGTGCTTCTAAAAGATCTTTTATACTGTGTCCGATTCAAAGTTAGTTCTATACATATGACCCGCAATGAGAAAAAGAATTGCGATAGCTAAATGATGATGTGCCATATCGGTTAGCCATAAACTTTGCGTTTGTGGATGGAATCCCCCAAGAAGGGTTAGAATGGCAGTTCCTGATCCTTGGGAGGTACCAAATAAATGACTACTTGAGTCGGGGTTTTGAGCATAAAGATTCCACTGACCCGTAAAAAGTGGGCCTAACCCTTGGGGATGCGGTAATACATTTAAGAAATTATTCCATCGAACATTTTCCCCCCTGGATGCAGGAATAGCAACATGGACTAAATGACCTGTCCAAGCCAAGGAGCTTACCCCGAATAGTCCTGACAAATGATGATTCAGACGAGATTCTGCATTTTTGAACCACGAAACTCTTGGTTTCCATTTTGGTTGTAGGTGTAACCAACCCCCTATTAAGGATAGGGCCGAAAGAAATAATAGAAAAAGAGCTCCGGTATAAAGATCTTCATTAGTACGTAAACCGATTGTATACCACCACTGATAAACACCAGAATAAGCTATATTCACCGGGCCAAGAGCACCTCCTCGAGTAAACGCTTCCACAGCCGGTTGACCAAAATGAGGATCCCAAATAGCATGAGCAATCGGTCTTACATGTAAAGGGTCTTGTACCCATGTCTCAAAATTTCCTTGCCAAGCTA
>JAKUCM010007697.1:0-23908 GCA_023374145.1 Lepidium sativum
GTTTTAGTTTGATAACAAAATTATTTTCGAATAAGAGAAAAAATATACAAATTATTACTTTTTCATTAAGTAAGAGAAAGTTCATTCCTATAAGGTCATTGTTTATACTTAAAATTCTTGCTTTCCACTTTCTTAAAACGTGTACTACAATACGACTATAAGAACGTCTTTGGGTTAAATGATCTAATGTAAATAACTTGTATTTTTTTATAACTTTTGTGTTCATTGTTATTCAACTTATAAAAATTTAAAAATTGAGATGAAAAGATTTTTTTAACTATAAAAAACTTATAAAAATATCATATTAGTTATTATAATACAAAATAATAATATATTTAATTTTTGCTTGTTTGTATGTCAACCAAAGAAAAAGAGTAAGTTGAAGAAAGATGAAAAATATTGTCTATGTGTTTATGTATATATAGAGGTTGGTATTCACAATTTCCTTTTAGATTAGGTTCTTATTTACTATTTCTTTTTATATTAGGATTTGATTCCATCATATAAAGATATCAAATATATTTAAATATTTTGTGATATAGTTATGACTATCATTTTTTTTTTTAGTTGTTTTAAATAAATTCACGAAAATTTTGGATTGTTAGATTTGACACGTGCAAAAATCATGTAAATTATTATGTTTGAGAAACCCGTCTATATATAATAAGATCATTTAATAGTAAAAAATTTATTATTTCATACAATAGTTTTAGGATTATTTGTGATTTATGAGGAAAATATGTTGAAGAAAAAACCAAGAATCGATTTGACCTCTGAAGCATAATTGTTATGAGTGTATTCAAATCTTGTTTAATAATGAAAAAATCGCAGAGGTCTTGGACTTGGAGTACATGTACTTAAATTTTAAATTTCTGTTTTTGCGTCAATTTTAATATTTCCATTTAAAAAAAAAATATTTCAACTTTATTTATATAAGATATTATCACTCATAAAGACGAATTTGTACTGTAGGCTTCCTAACAATGAGTTGCATATTGATTTGGCTGAATATATACAAAAGAATGAGTTAAAAAATTTATGTGTTCATGAGGATTTCTCTAAACTTTATCCCTAAATAATAATTAGAGAATTATTAGATATAAAAGAGGTAATTTTTTATATATGTAGTTTTAAGACTATTTTCGTTAATTTTACACTATTTTTTTTCTATTTCTTTTAGATTAGTTTTTATGTTAGGATGATAATAATTCATTTTATTATGGATGGCACTATTTAAACGGCAAAATATGCAATAAAAAGATTTTTAATTGCAATGATTTATAATAAAATAAGGCGATTCGTGGTGATAGGAGAGGCGATTTGCGGCGACTAAAAGGGAGATCTACAGTGGTTAACCAGAGGCGACGACGGAGGATTTTAGAGGTGGCGCTTCCTTGAAGGTCGATCTTGGCGCTTCGTGGTTCTCTTAGCGGGAGGGTTGGGTACAGTTTTTGAAACCCTAGAGGGAACGACGGTGAGGTTACGGCGGGTTTCTCTCAGTTTCTTCTCTGTCATTTTTCCGGGAGATAGCGACAGTCAAGCTGCGTTATTTGATTTTGCCTCGCCATTTCAGATAAGATTACTTAAAATCTCTAAAGGGTTCTTTCATATCTGTTTAGGGATTGATAGTTTATGTGATTTAAGCGGTGATTTTAGTATGACTTTGGTCTGATTCGCCTAGCCCTATGCATTTTAATTTATATGAGGAATTAGGGTTTGGTATATGGAGTAGCTTTGAGTTTATGAGAAATGTGGAAATCTGGAGAGTCATTTTACAATCTCGGAGGAATGGTCATCTCGTCAATAACAACATTATCGTTGTTGGCGATTGGGTTGTAAGGATCTTGAGTTTTGAGAAACAAATTTTGAATTATGATAGGACCTCGAAGAAATGCATAATGTCGGAGCATATCTTTCGGGGTCTAGTCTTGTGGTTTACCCAAATTATTGCGGGTTTTCCTTTTATTTCTGATTAGGGGAGTAGTCTTTAAGTTGAATAGATCACCATTGCTGATGATGTGATGGTGGTATCACAGTTGGAGCCGAGGAGTACTAGTACAAACCTATTTTCTATGTTGAGTTTGCAATCAATTCAACGAACATATAAATGCAAATGGAAACCAATAATTACAATGGTTCAGATTCAATGCTTACCGAGTTTAGATGAGGATTGGTTGATGAAATGGATGAGACTACATTTACTTTGGCATTTGGTAATGAAAGAACTAAATGATGTTGATCATGCTATAGTTAAAACTGAGGTAACATTAGTTGATATATTCAGAAAACTAAAGGTCCAGTATAGGTCCGAGTGGATGTCAAAGTCTTACTGGAATCACTGGATGTTAGAGAAGGTTAAACATAAAGATCTTAGGAAATTCTTTGTATCCGAATGTATACTTGTATTGCAGTTCATAAGAGATAACTTTATGCTTCATATGACAGTATATATTTTGCTGTCAGGTGCAGATTAGGGAGACTGGCGATTGTGTCACCTACACAAACTGTCGACACAGAGCAATCCAAGTACCTATTATATCTCTGGTATGCATCAGAGGGATTTCAAGGTACTCGTCATCACTTTCAGTTTTCCATATGATGGCTTAGTGTAACGTTGGCGACTGTTTTGGCAGGCCAAGGTGTATTGGTTGGGGCGTGAAATGCCGTTAGAAGATAATGGTGGATTTTGGATCATAATTATGTGGGAGCTGGAGCTAGTTATGGGCTACTGTCACTAAGGTTCCGAAAGTTGGAGGTTAGATTCCACAATTTTCAGGAAATTATTTCAGGAATATTTTTATATAGAGATAGGTTTTTTGTGCCTAAAGATAATGACAACGAATTGTTAGAAATTAAGATCAATTATGCTTTCAAATTTCAAAGTAATAAGATAAGACCTATTTTTGAGGAAGATTTCGATCTTATCTTTAGAGTCACCGCTATATATACTAAGGCAAATAGCTGCAGAGTGCATAATCATTGGCTTTTACCTCATAGTATCTTAGTTACACCTAGGCAATATTGGGGTAGATCGTCTACGAGATTAGAAAAAATGTCTGCATCACCAACTAAAGGAATGCGAATTAAAATTCCTAAGATAGACAACACTACATTACTTGCTAGATCGTCGAAAGTTCTGATGGGACGATGTCTGAATCTTCATAATCAAAACGTATATACTTTTTTGTTTCAAATGCCTTAATTTTGAGACATGGTAGGGAATGTTAAAGGTCTAAATTTGAGAAACGGTAGGTTTCAGTTTGAATTTAATAAGAAATGGGATTTAGATAGGGTTCTGGACAATGGCGTCATCAACTTTGACGGTTGGATGGTCGCATATGTCCCTTGGAAAGCCATGGCTGGGGCTGAGTATCCAAGTGTGATAAGGTTGTGGGTTCGATTCACTTTACCATTTGAATATCGGGTAGAAGAAGTGTATAAGTTAGTTGATGAGTCAATTGGGGTTGTCATCGATATAAATGTCAAGAAAGGCATGGTGTTAGTAGAGGTTCCATGTTCGAAACCACTTACTTTTTCCTTAGTGTTAGAATTTGAAGAAGGAAAATAGTCCAAAATTCTGATTGAATCAGATGACCCATGACACAAACAGCTGCTGTAAGTCCAAATCAGTAAACGTAGGACTAGGTCATAATGTATATGGTAAATCTGTGGCAGCTCAAAGAACTCATAGCTTCAAAGGTGCGGTTTTGATGGATCCTTCAAGACCGACCAGAATAAAGACTGTGGGCAACTTGGATAAGAAGAGAGGTCATGGGTTACCTGCTTCCAAACCTAAGCACGACTCCGCAAAAATGGTGAGATTGTATGCGTTACATTTTTTAAAAATTGTTGGAGAATGTATAGATGTAAATTATTCATCTTTCTGATTTTATGACAATGTATGGGATTTTGCTCTGGGTTCTTGGCAGGTCCAAAGACCATTGTTTCAGGAACCACTAATGTCAGGTCAGGCGGAAGTGGAGGAAGAAGAACATGCGGTGTTGCAGGTCACCTCTGACCAAACTGAGGCGGCAACTGAAGCGCCAAAGTCTGACGAACAGGCGCCGGCAAAGTTGCTGGGTGTGGATGAGGCTGGGGAAGGTACGATTCTGGTGCCAAGTGATGAGGACGCAGAGTTCGAGGCAGAACTTGCCGACTATGACCAAGAAAACACACTCCTGTACACAAAGGAAGATTTACTCGTTGATCTGGCATTTAGAGCTGTTGTGGCTGACATTCAAAGCCTGTTTGCAGCTGATTTAGCGAAGATTAATGCCGAATTTGCACAGTCCCTGCAAAGTTGTAGAGTGGCTAGACAAGTGAGACCCCTAATAGGTCCAACTAAGAAGGCTTCACGGACAAATACGCCAATCCGGGGGGGGGGGGTGGTGGTCAATTTTAAGAAAGCAATGGTTATGAAGGTTATGTCACCAAAGAAAACCCCAAAGTCGAAGATAGCAAATGAGGTCTCGACTAAAGATAAGGACAAAAGTCCAATGAAATTCTAAGTTTAATGATTAATGTTTTGTGTTGGAATTGCCAAGGAATAGGCAGTAAAATTACAATTGGTTATTTGAGAGACATCTAGAAACGTTATAAACCTGCATTTTTATTTCTTTCAGAGACTAAAAATAATTTAATTTTTTTGGAAAAAATTCAGTGTCATTTTGGGTATAGTCTGTTATCTACAGTTGAACCGATTGGCACAAGTGGAGGTTTAGCATTATTATATAAATACTATATGAATGTTATCATAAATTATAAAGATAAAAACATGATCGACATAACAACGAAATTAAATGGAACAAAAGCTTTCATCACATTTATCTATGGTGATCCGGTTCAACGCAGACGAGATTATGTCTGGGAACGGTTAACTAGACTCGGTACTCAGCGGTTAGAGCCCTGTTTAGTAATAGGAGATTTTAATGAGCTCACTGGGAATCATGAGAAATTAGGCGGTCCCCTAAGACCAATATCGCAATTTGTAACTTTAAATCAGATGCTGCGGGATTATGGTTTGATCGATTTTCCAAAAATTGGGAATATTTGGTCATGGCAGGGTGTCCGGCAAAATGGTATAATACAATGTATTCTAGATAAATCTTTTGGGAATGAAGAGTTCCATGATCTCTTTTCTAATTCAGATCATAGAACGATTTTAGGTCGATTTTTGCATAATAAGGTGTCCAGAAAACGACAATTTATTTTTGAGAGTTGGTAGATTGGAAAACCTGGACTCATGGACACTATTCAAAAAAGTTGGAAGGCCTGTTATTCGAAGGAACATTTAACATTGGAGGTACACCAATATCGAACCAGGCCAACTGAAAATAAACAAGTTGAAATAGGAGTTGGAAAAGTAAAGAGCAATGGGCCCTCGGATCCAGATCGCCTACTGCAATTGTAGGTGGATTTACGATCCGCTTATGCGGAAGAAGAGGCATACTTAAAACTGAAGAGTAGGAACAAGTGGTTAAGAGAAGACGATGAAAATACTACATATTTTCATGCCCAAACGAAGCATCGACGAGCCCGTAATCGGATAATAGGACTTTATTCGAATGCTGATGTTTGGGTAACACGTGAGGATGATCTTATTAAAGTACCAACATACTACTTCTCAACGCTTTTCTCCAGCAATGGGGATTCCACCGTAGTTTTGGATGATCTAGAATCTAAGATCAATGATATGGACAATCATATTTTGATGAGGCAAGCTACTCCTGAGGAGGTTCGCCAAGCTCGATTCTCGATGGGCCCTAGTAAAGCACCTGGGCCAGACGGGATGACATCTTTATTTTTTTAAGAGGCGTGGGAGATCATACACGATGACTTAGTTGATATGGTTAATAATTTTTTAGCGAAAGGCTCGTTTGAGTGGTGTTTGAATAGGACTAATATTTGTCTTATTCCAAAAGTTTCACGTCCAACGAGGATGTCAGAATTTCGACCAATAAGTTTATGTAATGTGGCATATAAGTTAATATCCAAGGTGATGTGCATTCGCCTTCGAAAGGTGTTACCTAAATTAGTTTTGGAGACGCAATTAGCCTTTATAGTTGGGCGAAACATCTCCGATAATATTTTGATAGCCTAGGAGATGTTCCATGCCTTACAGACTAATAGAGCGTTAATGGGCAAATATATGGCCATTAAGACGGATATGAGCAAGGCTTATGATAGAGTTGAATGAAATTTTGTAACGATTTTGTTACGAAAATTGGGTTTTTGTGAAGCATATATCTAATGTATTATGTTTTGCATCACAAGTGTAGAATATTCAGTTTTATTAAATGGCACCTGATGGGGTAGTATCATACCCCGCCGAGGTCTACGGCAGGGTGATACTATATCGTCTTATATTTTTATTTTATGTACCGAAGTGCTCATCTCAAGGTTATGAGATGCATAACATAGAGGATTATTGACTGGGATCTCCACTGCGCGGAGTAGTTCGACAATGACACACCTATTATTCGCTAATGATAGCATTTTCTTTTGTACATCATCAAAAGAAGAATCGCAACAAATTCTGAAGATATTTATAGAATATGAACAGATTTCTGGACAACAGATAAATTTCCAGAAGTCGTCTATTCAGTTTGGCTAGAGAGTATCTGATGTTGAGAGATTAGAATTACATCGGTCACTTGGGATACACAATGTGGGAGGTGTGGGATCTTACTTAGGGTTAGCTGAAAACATTGGAGGGGCGAAGACAAAAGTTTTTGCTTTTGTTCGTGAAAAGCTTACGGCAAGGATAAACAATTGGTCCTCAAATTTCTATCGAATGCGGGTAAGGAGGTCCTAATTAAATCAGTTCTGACACCCTTACCTACATACGTGATGTCTTGTTACAGACTCCCCAAGATGGTAGTCTGTCAGTTGAACTCTGCTATTGCAGATTTTTGGTGGTCTAATTCCCGAATTACGAAGGGTATTCATTGGCAGAAATGGTTGAAGGTGTGTAAACCTAAAACCGAAGGCGGACTAGGTTATCAGGTGTTAGAGGACTTTAACTCAGCCTTATTGGCGAAACAATTTTGGCAACTTTTGGATTCACCAGAGTCACTGTTGGCTAGGGTTCTGAAAGGTCGTTAATTCAAGGATACTTGTCCATTAATGGTGAAACCTAGGGATAACTTGTCTTATGGTTGGCGAAGTATTTTTTCCGCAAGACCCCTGGTTACTAAAGGGGCCCTTAGACGGTTAGGGGATGGTAGGGATACAAGGGTATGGATAGACCCATGGATTCCGGATAAAGTACCCCGACCGGCAAAACAGACATCACTCTCTTTGTTTCCTGACCTAACAGTGGACTAGTTTATTGATCACTGTTCGGGTTCTTGGAAGGAGGTATTGGTTCGTCAATATTTTGATCCTATTGATGTCCACAATATACTAGGACTCCATATCCCACAGCCTCAACGTCCAAACTTTTGGGGATGGCATTATACCAGGACAGGACAATATACTGTTAAGTCAGGGTACCTTGCTGAGACGACTTTCTCGAATCTCGAGGTCGGTTGTCGAGGTCCAAATTTTCAGGCCTTATATGAGAAAGTGTTGAGAACTAGAGCTCCAAATAAAATACAACATTTCTAGTGGCAAATTTTGTTAGGTAGTGCTGCCGTAAATCAGTATCTAATTTAACATGGGGTTAGATGTAATATGGAGTGCTTAAGATGTGGAGCAGAAACAAAGACTATTAATTATGTTCTTTTCCATTGTCCTTTGGCACTCTAGACATGGGCCCTATCGGATATCCCATCAGCGATACATATTTTTCCAGGGGATTTTGGCTGGTATAATTTGGATTACTTGTTTTGGAGAATACCTGACACCGGTAATCACCTATACGATCCTTGGATGATTTGGAATATTTGGAAGGCCGGAACGAATTTTGCTTCTCGAACATAGATACTAACCCTCACACCATTATTTCTAAGTCGATGGCAGAATATAGAGAATGGTCTGAGATTAGATCAAGACCAGTGGTCCAATAGACTCAGCCATTGAGCTATTCCGGGACACAGAAATCCCCATGGATTTTTCCTCTACAACCTATTCAAGGTTTACAGGCTTCAGATTTTTGGTGGACGCTTCCTGGAATATGACAGACCAATTAACAGGGTTAGGGTGGTTCAACATTCCAGATTCGGTGGAGGGGTCTTGTTCGGGTGCTCGTTGTGTCAACCACAGCTTATCAGTGTTGCATGCAGAGGTCGAAGCTGTTTTATGGGCCATGGAATTACTGATAGCTATTCAGGCTTTGGAGGTCGAGATGTCGATGGATTGTGAGGTGGCGGTGCAAATTCTTACTAGTCTGTGGGAATGGCCAGCTTTTCTCCCCTATGAGGAAGACTTTGTACGGTTACGCAGTATATTCTCGTTTTTCTACTTTTTTACTATTCCACGTGATCTCAACTATAAAGCTGATACTATTACTAGGTTTATAAGAGAAACATGATATAGTTGATTGTTCTGAACCTTGTGTTGTTTAGTTTACACTTTATAATATAGCCGTTGACAAAAAAATATTGCAATGATTTGAACAAGGTAGTTCAAAATATAAATTTTTAACTATTTGCTATTAGTTACTATTGGAATATATCTAAAAATAACGTGATAAGCTTGAATTGGATAAAAATAAAATTTAAATATGATGAGGAAATATAAGTTGTTATGTTAAACTCTAACTGTATCTAATTTAATGACATTTTGGAGTTTTCAAGTCATAGTTTCTAATATATAAATAGTCTCTAATAAAGGCGATTTCAGGCGATCGTGACGACGATTTTCAGGCAATTTAAAAGGCGATCTACGGCGGTTCATAGCGGAGATGGTGTGTCTTTGTATGTTTCCCCAATCGAGTAGGGCGGAATCTCAGGCGAGAAGAAAGATTTTCGAGGAGGTGATCCCAAGCGTTTTAGTCGGCGATCTACGGCGGCTTCTTAGAGGCGACGGTGAGGGTTTTTGTTTGGTCCCCAATCAAGGATTTGGGTCGGATCGTTGTTCGCGTGGGGTAGGTTCCTTCCGTGAGATCTCAGCAAATCAGAACCCTAAATCGGTTTGGGGTTGGGGTTTTGGAGGAGGGGGCTCACCATTGGTTTCAGTGCTTGGGGTGGAACTCGGAGGGCTTGTGACTACATCCCGTCAACAGATAAGTGGTTCTTTAGCGCTCAATCTACATCTTTCACTTTGTGTTTGGTTGTTGATATGAGGTTTAATATTGATAATAGATGACGCTTTTGGTCACAATAGGCTATCTCTATGAAATTCCTATTCAGATTTGATATAGGTTTGGATAAAATGGAAACGATTTGGTTTTTTAGAGAAACGATATTGAGATTGATTGTTTCTGATCCTCAGATGAACGACAACACTGTATGGGATAAAATTACCTTCTTTGCGTGTGTTGACGTTATGATATTGAGATACATAGGTTGTCTATTGAATCAATATTGGGGTGTAATACTCTCACTGGTTACAGAAAACTTGTTCCCAACTATGTAACTATTTTGGAAACAGAAAATGTTCTGCATTGTGTTCTTAGGCGTGTTGGAAATGACGATGCTTATGGTCTTCTCTGTGAATCTTACTACATATAAAGTTTTGGATACGATCCGGTTTAGGGATCGATTTCAGAATATAATTGTAATTTTGATTTGATCAAATGGGTTAGTAGGGAAGTCTATTATATTAGGGTTTATATGGTCTTCCCTGAGCAATGTGGTAGAAAACAAGGATGACTGTCAAGTGATGGATCATTCTAGCTTTCAAAGTACAGATTGGTTTGGGTCTCGTTGCTTCAATGATATGGTGATACTAAACAGAGTGTATGGCTCTGTTTTTTTTTCTTAGGTTGAGGATCGGTACTTAGCTTCAAGGATTGAAGAATCATGACGATCCAAAAGGCTTATTGGGAATACGATCTGAGAGAGAAAGGTCTAAGGATCTCAAATTTCAAAGGTCAATTTTGGTAAAGGCTCAGTTTAAGATCCGATTTTCTGTGGAATATTTTATAAGCTCAAATTCGAATAGAAACAAGTTGTTGTTAAGGTTATCGTTGAATGGTTTAAGGAAATTGATATTTAATATTCAAACGATATTTAGAATAAAATTACAGTTTAATGGTTACCTTATCAACGTGATAGGGTGGATTTTACATCATATATTACTTTAAAATAGGGATAACGGCCTACTGTTGTTATCCCTAAATAATAGGATTATATTGGGGCGTGAATCTAGGTTAAGGGTGGGCTTTCTAGTCGGTTCATTCGATTATTTAAGGATGAGGTTCAGTTTCTATTTTTCATCGCCTACTTATGCATCTATTGTTAACTTAGAAGTAGTATCTAGCTGCAATAATCAAGGGTCTGTAATGTCTCAAATTGTTCCACTAAAGAAGGGTATGATCGTAAAATTTCCTCCCCGGTTACTGAAAATAAAAATTCCTAAAATTGATAATTCCGATTTGTTAGCTAGGAGTTCGAAGGTATTGATGGGTCGGTGTCTTAACCTTATGATGCAGAATGTGGATATGTTTCTATTTAGAATACCACAATTTTGGGGTTTAGTAGCACGTGTAAGTGGTTTTAATTTAGGAAATGGGCGCTTCCAATTTGAGTTTCAAACATAAACATATATGGTTAATGTCTTAGAGAATGGTTCAATAAATTTTGACGGGTGGATGATTTCCTATACCCCATGGAAACCTCTGGCTGATGTAGATCACCCAAACTTTATTAGGTCTTGGATTCGAATAACGGGAATTCTTTTTGAATATAGGGTTGAGGAGGTTTATCGATTGGTAGCTAGTTCCTTGGGGTTGGTGATAAGTATTGATGTTTTGAAGAGACATGTTCTTATAGAGATATCATGTTCTAAGCCTTTGATCTTTTCCTCAATTTTGGAATTCGAAGAAGCCTGTGAATCGAAGGTGATGTTTGAGTACCGCCGATTAGAAGGAATTTGTAGCCTATGTTTTAGGATGACTCATGAAATCTTTGTCTGTTACAAGGCTAAAACAGAGAATCGAGTCTTAAGTGCTGATAATTCTAGGAAACTAGGAAACCTTGATAGAAATAGAACATATAAAGGGGTGGTGTTGGGTACTAATAAAGGTCATGGTGTTTTGGCTGTGTCTAAAATTGGCAGGGATAGAGTAAGGCAGAGTAAGAGAGGCAGATGTCTCTCTTCATTGCAACCTCAAAGAGAATCAATCATCCGAGAGGGTAATATTATTTGTTTTTTCAAGTCTTCTTGATTAGGATGATATGTTTAGTCTAACTCTGTCGCTGAAATACTGTCAGGGTAAAGAGGCAGAGCCTGGTTTGGAATTGAACTCAGCAAAGAAAGTGCGAAGACCATTGTTTCAAGAGGAAACAAATCAAAAGTTGGATGGATTTGAGATTGAGGTGGCTGCAACATCACATCTTACTGGAGAAGAGCAGATGCCCCTCTCAGAGTTTTTGGAAACAATGGATGCATTAGAAGATGCTTCGATGCAGCAGCTGCATGGTGAGCAAGGTGATGTGGCTGAAGATCGAGCAGAGAGTGATACAGGTCTTGTGACAGAGTCAGATCTCAATGAATTGGCATTGGAGGCAAATATGCATAGTCATAAGGATTTGACAGATTTAAAACAAGTCAACCTACATGCCGAGATGGTGGAGAAGTTGAAAATGGGTAAAGAGGTAAAACATGAAGTCTCAAGCCGTAACGAGTAAGGTGGGGTCAAGAAGTTTGATGCCTTTACGGGGTATTAGTACGAGGAAATTGGCGTTGGTGGGCACTATGTCGCCTAGGAAGACACCTCAGACACTCAAACCCAAAGAGGGGAAATCTAAGGAGCAAGATAAAGGTTCCATGAAGTCTACTTTATGATTTTAAAATTGTTATGTTGGAATTGTCATGGATTAGGTAATAAGATTACAATAAATTTCCTTAGGGATACTTGGAAATCATGTAAGCCTGAATTTTTATTTTTATCAGAAACAAAAAGTAAAGTCGATTTTCTGGAAAAAATACAATTACATCTGGGTTTTTGGTTCCCAACAACGGTTGAACCAGTAGGAACAAGTGGTGTTTTAGCATTATATTATCTAGATAATTATAATGTCAATATAAATTATAAAGATAGAAATATGATAGATATATCTTTAGATATCTTAGGGATCCAATCACATATTACATATTTATATGGGGAACATGTCCAGACACGACGTTTTAATGTTTGGGAATGGTTAACATGAATGGGTATTACTCGAGTAGGCCAATGGTTAGTTTGTGGGGATTTTAATGAAATTTCGGGAAATCACGAGAAGCAAGGAGGAGTCTTGAGAAATATAACATCCTTTATGGCATATAATCAGATGTTACGGGAATGTGGTCTCTCAGATTTTCTGAAAATAGGTAATATTTGGTCCTGGAGAGGTGTACGCCGTACAAGAATTGTACGATGTGTTTTAGATAAGACATATTGAAATGGGGATTGACACGATTTATTACCGCATGGGGAAATTCATTACTTGGACATGATAGGATCGAACCACCATTATACTTTTGGGAAATTTGGAAAATTGGGCAACCAATGTAAATCTAATAGGTTATGTTTTGATCGACAATGGTTGGGAAAAACAGGTTTTCGAAATATTGTGGAACGGAGTTGGGCTTGGTGCGGAGGTCGAGATGGCCGGAGAGTATCACTGTCTGACAAAATAGGTTTTTGTCGTAAGAAGATCTCCCATTGGCGAAGTGAGAATATAAAGCCAGGGAGGTAGAAAATACTAAAGTTAAAGAAAAAGGTGGAGGAATATAATGCGGGGACAATAGTGAATTATATGGTCTCTGAGGCTGCAAATATTGATCTCAAGGAGGCGCATAGGGAAGAAGAGGTTTATTGGAAGCATAAGTCGTAACAAATGGTTACAAGCTGGTGACGAAAATACCAAATATTTTCATGCTCTGGTAAAACAATGAAGAGTGTGTAATAGGATAATAGGTTTACTAGATAATTGTGGTAATTGGGTTGTCCAGGAACGGGAGATGTTTCAGGAGGCGACAAGCTATTTTAAGGAACTATTCACTACTAACGGGAGTTCTAATATCCGATTGGATGATATTGAGAGACAAGTCACATATTTTGATAATCAATTTTTGACTAGATCCACATATGAGCTGGAAATCAAATTAGCTGTGTTTTCTATGGACCCTGACAAAACTCCAGGGCCTGATGAAATGACAGCATTGTTTTACCAATATTCTTGGGATATAATTAAGAAGGATTTAATAGAGTTGGTAGATAATTTTTTACATAAAGAAGTGTTCGCAAAAGATTTAAATAAGACAAATATTTGTCTTATTCCTAAGAAGTCTAAACCGACAAGGATGGCGGATTTTATGTCAATTGGTTTATGTAATATATGGTACAAGATAATTTCCAAGGTAGTGTGTCTAAGGTTGAAAAGGGTTCTCCCTAAACTTGTATCTGAAACACAGTCGACTTTTGTAGCGGGCCGGTTGATTTCAGACAATATTTTGATAGCTCAAGAGATGGTTCATGCGTTACGGTCTTCTCCCAGGATAAATAGAACTCACATGGCAATAAAAACAGATATGAGCAATGCATACGATAGAGTCGAATGGAATTTAATCTCCGCGTTATTGAGTAAGTTAGGGTTTTGTGATGGGAAAAAAGTCAATCAAACTGTGAGCTTACCAAAAGGGTCAATTCAAACCACGAACTATGGGACCTTTAAAATAAAACTTGGTCTTTTTCGTTGACCGCCAAATAAACCCTCAACTTATCTCTGTTTATGTCGTTTTTCCCCACCGTTATGTTCTTAGACGGATTTAAATAACTCTGTCAATCTCTGTTAATTGGCTCTGTTAGTTGGATCCTAAATCGATTTAGGATCCCAAATATTCATCAGATCAGATTTGTTAGTTTTTTAACTTGATTTGAGTGGAGAAGAAAGAAACCAGAGAAGAACAAGGTCGAAGAAAAGTATCAATGGCAGATCTGAAGAATCTCTTCATCATCACGAAACATCCATTAACTACACAGATCTTTCTTACCTCTATATTCTTCCTCTATCTCTTCCTCTTCTCTTCATCTTCTCTCTCCGATTTCTCTCCCTCACTCATCGTCTCGAGCTTCACCTCTCGTCTTCACACTGCAGCGAACTTCTTCTCTTCTCCTTCTCAAAGTTTCTGGGTTTGAAGAAACTTTTGAAGAAGACAACATAAAACTACGCCGTTTTACACTCGTCTTCTCACAACATAAAATTATGTCGTTCCAACTGACAGAGCCAATTAACAGAGATTGACAGAGTTATTTAAATCCGTCTAAGAACATAACGGTGGGGTAAAACGACATAAACTAAAATAAATTGAGGGTTTATTTGGCGGTCAACGAAAAGACCAAGTTTTATTTTAGAGGTCCCATAGTTCGAGATTTGAATTGACCCTTTTGGTAAGCTAACGGTTTGATTGACTTTTTTCCCGTTTTGTGATCAAGGAATAAAGTGCATTATGTACTGTATGACCAGTGTGGAATATTCCATAATCATTAACGGGTGCCTAGGAGGACGTGTAATTCCCGGTAGAGGTTTACGTCAGGGAGATCCACTGTCACCGTACTTATTTATACTTTGTACAGAGGTCTTGATAGGGAAAGTAAAACGGGCAGAGCAACATCGTTTGCTATCTGGTATCAAAATAGCACGTCATAGTCTTGCGGTATCACACTTATGGTCGGATTTATATTTATTCCGAGATTTGACAGTTGATCAATTTATTAATCGACAATTAGGTACTTGGAATGAGATTTTGGTGCGCCTATACTTTGATCCTAAAGATGTTATACTGATTCTGCCTATTTGTTTACCACGGATACCGAGAGCAGATTATTAGGGTTGGCATTATACGACGTCACAAAAAATATTCGGTGAAATGAGGGTATAAATTGGCTGCAGAAAGATTGGAAGTTGACCCCAATAGTTTTAGGCCGACTTTTGATAGTTTTTATAGAGAGTATTGGGTATTAAAGTGTCCAAATAAATTGAAGCATTTTATTTGGCAGTCTTTGTCCGGGTGTTCTGGGGTGTATCAGAACCTGGCAAAATGGGGGTTTGGTAGGGACTCTGGTTGTCCGCATTGCGGGGCAGAGTTAAAGACAATTAGTCATGTCTTATTTGAATGTCCTCCTGTGATCCAGGTCTTGGAATTTTCTACTATACCTTCTGTCCCAGGGGTCACTACAAGAAAACTCGCTGTTTGAGACTGCACAATCAGTCTCAAATCAGTCTCAAAACCAAGAATGGAGACTGAATAGCAACTGATCCAATCAGTCGCAAAAGCTTAGTCGCTAAAATATTTAGTCGCTATTCAGTACAAAAAATGCGATTGTTTCAAGACCCGCACCTACAGTCGCAAAATTGCGACTAATTGGGGACTGACACTATTAGTATATTTTGCTACTGTTTTGAGACTAATCTCTCAGTTGCAGAGTCACAGTCGCAGATTAGTCTCAATCATCGGTCACTAAATAGTCTCAAGATGTCAGTGGCAAATTAGTCTCAAACACGCAATCGCTATTTAGTCTCAAATATTCAGTCGCAGATTAGTCTCAAACGAAAACAATCCCTATTTAGTCTCAATATATCAGTCGCTAATTAGTCTCAATAGCGTAGTCACTAATCAGTATCAAAAAAACAGTCACTAATTAGTCTCAAGCATTCAGTCGCTGATCAGTATCAAGTTTTTTTTTATGGTTTGAAATAAAATTATTATTTAAATATTAAATGTTAAATAAAATTTAATTTTTGGAAACAAATATAATATTAAACCGAAACTAAATTATACAGAATTAAATACTACAAAAATATATAATGTTCAAACGATATTAAAACCAAAAAAAAAATCATAGTTGGTCGGGAATGTGATCACTTGGTGAGGGCATAGAAGAAGACCATGAACCATCATGTCGTGGAAAAGGGGGAGGAATCATCGTAGTAAGGTGAGTCGGGAACGAAGGGATAGCTGTCTGAAGTAACTATAAGATCTCCTGGTTCTGATGTCTTAGAAATACCATGTTTTCCCTATAAGTCGTCATCTCTTGCTGCACATGTTCCTTGTAAGATGCCATATCCTGCTGCATGCTTGAAATTGTGTCTGTGACAGTCGAGTCGACGATTTGTTTGTTCTTCTTATCGTGGCCATATCTCCTGCCAAGATTTCCGAGACCGTAGACGTTCCCTCTACAGTTCGGCAAAGTAGACTGAAAAAAAAAATAATAGTTAAAATTAAATATAAATTATAAGAATATGTAACTAATAAAACCTCAACATACCTGAAGGAAAATCTTGTCTTCCTGCTCCGAAGTGAGCTCGATAGTCTGAGAAGCAGTATCCGAGAGGTCGGTGTTACTGTCCTTCTGAGATTGGATGAACTCGCGTTTCTTATCCTCTTACGTCTCAATAATTTTCTTCGCTTTCTCGTCTACGAAGGTCTAAGTCTTCTCGTCTGTATGCATCTTCTTGAAGACTTTACTGATTGAGGCTGGTCGTTTATATTCTCTCTCCTTAGAAAAAAAATATACTATATTAATTATTTATAAAATATATACATATATATATAAAAAGTAAAAAATACTTACAAGTTCACACTGAACGCGATAATGTTTACGTAGACTAATATATATTGGTTACTTGTTTTAAGCTCGGGTTTCGTTTATTTCCCGAAAATGAACTAATAGTAAAATTGATGAATTAAGCCGAAGTCAAAGCATTATTTTTGATGAATAAAGTTATATAAGTTGGTTGTACACTTTATATGTACGAATAAAATGAAATATATGAATCGAAGATCCGAACGAGACATATATATTGTAATACCGTCTAAGTAGTTCATACATGTGATCAACAATGCGTTTTTGTTATGAATTAATGCGTAACCAATTGCAAGTCCTCAAACTTTACTAACATGATGTGCAAACATCATAACATATCTCTAATTCCATTTTCGAAAAAAAAAATTATGGTTGCGGTCCAAAAAACCGACAATTTATACAATTAGTCTCCAATCAGTCTCAATATTTAGAGACTGAATTGAGACTGATAACTCTATCAGTCGCTAAATAATCTCAAAGCTTAGCTACTGAATGGCGACTAACAGGCCTACCAGTCTCTAATCAGTCTCAACTTATGTTACTGATTATTGACCGAGATCACACACAGTCTCTATTCAGTTTCAAAAACAAAGTCTGTATTCAGTCTCAAAAAAAAAAAGTCTCAAAAAAAAAATTAAAAAAGGAGCCGGAACTTGAACCCGTGACCTCCAAAAAATGTGGCTTTTGTTGTAGTCCAATGACCACGGGACCACTGGACTCTTTCGTTAAATGTTTATGTAGACTAATATATATTGGTTACTTGTTTTAAGCTCGGGTTTCGTTTATTTCCCAAAAATGAAGTAATAGCAAAATTGATGAAATTAAGTCGAAGTCAAAGTATTATTGTTAATGAATAAAGTAATACAAGGTTGTTGTACACATTATATAGACGAATGAAATAAATTTTCTTCGGGTTTCGGAGAAATAAAATATTATTCTTCGTCTACATCATTCGCTTCATCATCATCCGAGGACGACATATTACATTGAAATTCATCTTCTCGTTCAGCATCTCGAACTTCAGAATCAATTTCTTCGTCATTATGGGTTGAAAAAGCCAAAATTTCAATTTTGATATCTTCTACCACCGTCATGAGCACATCGTCATCGTTACCTTGTTGTAGCAAAGGTTGTTCTCTAACTCTTTAGTTTCCTGAGATATTTGCCCTTGGATTGACTTTACAAACATTCAACCAGTGCTGCCTTGGTTGGGTTGTATATGGATAGGGAATATAACAAACTTGATCTGCTTGCGATGCTGTAAATTACAAAAAAAAAGTTAAATAATATCACAATTAAAGGGTTTTAAAATTAAGTGATTATGATTACACGTACCCAATATAAATGGTTCATATGAGTTATATCTTCCTTTCGCTAAAACGTCAACTCCACCGCCTGTGTTCTTTCTAGTTCCTTTCCCGATAGTAGGATCATACCACTCGCATTTGAAAAGCGTTATTTTCAAATTAATTAGTCCGGTGTATTTAAACTCAATGATATCTGTTATGTTTCCATATAAATCCGCTTCATCGGATGCTTCTGAATAATTTGCCCCTTTCACACATACGCCATAATTGCAAGTTTTCCTCAGCCGTCCGTGGTTTCGTGTATGAAACAAATATCCTCGCGTAAAGTACATGGGCCACACTGTCACTTTCTTATCTGGACCTTTAACTAGTTCGCAAACCCATGTTGGCCAGGTGATTGGGGGATTCGGTAAGCTAACCTGTACGTGAACTAAATAATTATATATTTCAATACATAAATAAGGATCATACTAATATTGTATTTTTACTTATGTAATCTCTGACCCATGTGGAAAATTCTGCATCTTTTTTCCACATAACTTGGTCTTCTGGTTAATTCAGGATGACAATGACGAATGTACTCTTCACACAAACTGAGTCATATAGAAATATAAATAACTAAAATAAAACACGAAACACACATATATAAATAACAATATCAGGTATTTTTGAATTAACTCTCTAATGGGCAAAAATATTCACAATTCCGCATTATATATGCATGTGCAGCGACTTGATCTACATCATTTATATATAATTATTTACTTTTTCCACTTGGTCGACCAACATGTTTAAACATATCGGGTATTCCTTCTGTCGGATATACTGGAGCTTCGCCCTCATCATATCTCGATGCCCTTTAATTTGGCAATAAATTCATTACATTTATAATAATGACTAATATATAATGTTAAGAAAATACTATATATATATTAACTTATTAGGTACTTCTACTGTATTTTGATAATCATATTCATGCTCTGCTTGATCATTCTGATTATAATTCATGTTATCATAACTCATGTAATGCTGAGCAGGAAATGCATCGTTTACCATCCCTACATGTGTGACTTCTACATGAGAAACTTCTTCTTGATTTTCACTTCTACCATAATTTGCACTACAACTACCTAAATCCACATTCAAATCTTCTCCATGCATGTACCATACATAATACTGAGGCATGAATCCTCGACTAAATAAATGATTTGAAATTTTTCGTGCCGGCAGAATTTTATTATTTTTGCAGGAAATACAGGGACAACTAAACTTACCTCTATTATCGAGTGCAAACGTTTGATTACCCGCAAAATTCATGAACTCGTCCACTCCAGCAGCGAATTCTGACGAGATGTTATTTGTTTCTTCATCAATTCTTCTATACATCCACTCCCAAAAATTTGTATAATTAAAATTACCTCCCATTATTTTCCCTCCAAATTTTTTCTCTCACTAGAACATTTTTTCTCTCTCTAAAATTTTTTTTCTCTCTCCAAAAATGTTTTTTTACCCAATAACTTTTTCTTAGATGTTTTGTTGGTGTGATTGAGAAGTGAAGTTGTGGGTATATATAGAAAATATTTGCTACTAAACAGAGACTGATTATTCAGTCTCATAGTTTTAGTTACAAAGGTAGGTACAGAACAACAAAAACGTGTATATCTAATACATTGAGACTGAATTGCGACTGCCGTTTAAGACTAACGTATTAGTCTCAATTTAGTCGCATTTTTGCAACTAAATTGAGACTATATCAAGCAGTTGCAGATCAGTTTCAAATTAGTCGCCTTTTTGCGACTACATTGTGACTAATATTTTCAGTATCACTTTTGCGACTAATATCTCTCTCTTTCATCATCATCCGTTGTTGTTGATAGAGAGAGATATTAAGATAGTGTATAGCAAATTACCAGCTTTGAGAGGGAGAGAGATCCAGTTTCCACCATTACCATACTTCTCAATATAATCTCTAAGCTTAGAGTCTTCTTCAGGAGACCAAGGTCCTCTCTTAACCTTGGTCTTGTCGCAACATGGAGCTCTTCCCATTTCTTTTTGTTATGTTAAAGTTTTGAAGAAGAGAAAAGAAAAAGAGAGAAAGTGTTATCTTTTTTTGAGATGGAGCTTTTGAGTTTATGGAGGAGTTGTTGAATTTGAGCCCTTTTAATAAGAGACTTTCGTTTGGACTCACCCTATCAATTATTATTATTATTACTTAAATTATTTTCAGAAATAATAATTTTTAGATTTTATTTTGTCTCGAAAGCTATGGGTGTGGAGGAAGTCAATATGATTGACATGCACGCATATTCATTGTGCGTGTTTGAAATAAATTATAAACATTAAAAGTGACTGTTCAAAATAAAAATTATATTGGCCATTCTTGAATTTTAATTTTGGTTTGATAATCATCTCTCTCTCTTTCTCTCGCTCAATTATTTCATAGGATCCTACTCTCTTTCGCTGCCCTAATATTTTATTTTCAAATACATAATTTATAATCTAAGCTACAAATTTCATATAAGAATTCTAAAATATTAAACATGTAATTTAGAGATCTATTTTGGATTATAAATTTGAATACATCTCTTAAGAACAATGTTGGCCGCAAATTAGAGTATCAATGTATATGATTGTCTTCCATATTTTTCTTCTTTGTAAATATATAATTGTAAAGTTCATAAAAACGATGATTACTAATTAGAGATGCCCATTGCAAACCATATCAAAATTCGAGTCAATAAAATAAACTTTTTTTTTGTAATTTTTAGAAGAAATGCAAATATTTTAAAAAGCCAGAACCGTGTGCTGAGTTTGAAAAAAAAAAAAAAAAAAAAAACCATTAAGTAGATTATTAGCTGATAAGTTAGGTTGCTTGATTTGATCATTCGTCAAATATATTTGGATCAATATAAATCTATAACTACTAGTTGTAATAATATTCATCATGAATATCAAAAGTAGAAAAGTAAATAAAAAAAGGCTCAAGTGGTGGGGTGGTGATATATTACACGGATAAAAGGAAGAAGACATGTAAAAAGAGGAGACTGCAATGATCGGACCAATGAACTATGTGGCACTGTCTGATTATAAAGTGACAACAATACAAAAGCCAATTTTGCGTAAAATCTTATTAACCAAAAGTATATCATCACGAGTTGACTTGCCAATGTTGTTTTCATTATTACATGTAGTAAAGCGCCAAAACAACTCTTCATTATTATTCATTTCGTACTTCTTTTGATGGACACTTGCATGCATGACTTAAATCTTTTCTTTTTCTTAATTAATTTTGAGAATTTCATGATGATCAGGTGTGCATTTGGACCGACTAATCAACTTTGGAGCTCATGACCCATCGATGTGTATGTCTCCATATATGTACAATTGATAGATCTACTGTTTACACCATTTAAGGTACATGTGTTTGTTTCATGCAGACACACTCTCACACTCATTTCCACTTATGTGTAACTAATATGATTGTGTGTCGATAAATGGTAAAAGTTTCCATATTCGTATTGTACTTTCTTACATTTACAAGTGAACTAACAAAAGGAACTTAAATGTATATGTTAGTTACACTAAAAACCTAATGATCAAAAATATTGATATATAACTCAACCCTTCCAAATTTCATCACACATAAATATACAATTATTTGGAATCAATTTTTTATGGGAAAAATACAGTAATAAATATTTAATCACTTGGCTAATAACATTTTTTTTACTCTAAAATGTAAATAATTAAACTAACTTTGAAAATAAAACACTGTAAATAATTCATAATTGTGAATAACAATCCTTCTTATAAGTAAAAATTTATATAGTTAAATTATCTTTTTCATCATTCTATAGTTTATATATTCCTTATTCAACTGCTCAAACTACCCAATCACTACAAGAAAAGGTACCCAAAACCGACCACAATATTGACGGGCCTTATGTTGTAGGAAATTTCTGACTAAACGGCAACAGGAATTGACGAGGAAAAAAAAAACACCCATCAGTAAGCGAAGGTATTTTCCGACGGATACTGTCCACTTGGGTAATTCCGACCGTTTTTGACGGCTCACCGTTAAAAATAAATAACACGTTCTGCATGTGTTTTCTGAAGAGCTTGAATGTTGGTGAAATGGTCAGAAACCATCGATATGTTTTGGGAATCCGGTTAGAAATCATCGGGTAATTGTAGTATATATCTTCAACAACTTCATTTCGTTTTCCTTAGGTTAAACACAGAAAAAACTTTCATTTCGTTTTCCTTATACTAAACACATAAAAAAAACCATAATGTCAAATATTCGTTTTCGTTCATGGATGGATCAAGAAAGAATGGATCCAGAAACAGGGTTACTTACCGACGAGTATGCGGAAGGACTCAAGCGGTTTATGGAGTTTGCCGGAAATCAAAGCCTGACGCGAGAAACATGTAAGATGTATTGTCCCTGTACCAAATGCCGGAATATGAGATTTATAGCTGTAAAATAAGTATGGTTGCATCTATACAGTAGAGGATTTATTCACGGGTATAAAGTATGGTACTTGCATGGGGAGGACGCATCTATGGTTAACTTTGCAAGTACTAGTGAACAAATAGATTTTGGTTTAGGGGCGGAAACAAATGATCATGAAAGAGTAGAACCTATGGGTAGTGGTGGGGGTAGTGGGGAACATAGGGAAGGTCGTGTGGGTGAAGAATCTACTGTAGAGGTGGAGAACATTGTCGGGACACTTCAGTTGGTGAACGATTCATTTAGAGAGAATATTCCAGCATTCGAGGAGGGTAGAATAAGAGGAGAAGAACCTAACCTAGAAGCACAAAGATTTTTTGATATGATAGAGGTAGCGAAGAAGCCGACTTGATGAATGATGATGTATCTCCGTTATCAACTGCAACCGACTTGATGAATATCAAGACATATTACAATTTAGTTGAGACTTGCGTTGACGCGATTGCTAATTTGTTTAGGAGGAGTTTCCCTAAAGATAACATTGCGCCTGGTTCTTACACGGAGGTTCAGAAATTGGTTGCAGGCCTTGGATTACCTTATGAAATGATAGATGTTTGTATCGATAACTGTATGATATATTGGAGAGCGGATTCAGATGCACAGAAATGTCGATTATGTGGTAAACCTTGGTTTGTGGAAAGTAGCGGAAGAGGACGCGTGCCACACAAGCGTATGTGGTATTTACCTCTAGGTGATAGGTTGAAGAGGTTATATCAGTCAGAACGTACAGCGGCAGCAATGCGCTAGCATGGCGAACATAATTCACAAGGGGAGATTGCGCACCCTTCAGATGCAAAGGTGTGGAAGTATTTTCAGTCTATATATCCAGATTTTCCTAGGGAAAAGAGGAATGTATATATCGGATTAAGTACAGATGGGTTTAGTCCGTTTGGGAAACATGGGAGGCAATATTCAGTTTGGCTAGTGATTGTTACACCATACAATTTACCACCCTCCCTGTGTATGAAGTCAGAGTTCTTATTCTTAACAGTCCTTGTTCCTGGACCAGAGCATCCTCAAAGATCACTAGATGTATTTTTACAGCCACTCATTTATGAGCTTAATCAGTTATGGAAGTGTGGCGTATATGCATATGATGTTTCTTGTGGGATAAATTTTAACATGAAAGCAATCCTAATGTGGACTATAAGCGATTTCCCAGCTTATGGAATGTTATCAGGGTGGACAACACATGGTAGGTTATCATGTCCCTGGTGTCAAGATAACACAGAAGCGTTCCAGCTGAAACATGGAAGGAAGACTTCTTGGTTTGACTGCCATCGGCGATTTCTTCATAAGGACCATCCATACTGGAAAATCACAACACTGTTTACGAAAAACAGGAAAGTGATGTATTGTCCACCGCCGGAACCAGATGGTCCATCGATATTAACCCAACTAAGAGATTTT
>JAKUCM010007698.1:0-18078 GCA_023374145.1 Lepidium sativum
GAGTAAGAAACGGTTGGAGGAAGGTTGGGGAGAAGGTGCAAATGACGTTGGAACTAATACTACGTTATAGACAGTTACACACAAATTTTCAAAAAGAGTCGAAAAACTGACACGTGGCAGTTCTCTCAATGGAAGACAGTTAGTTGTTTTGTTGAGGATTACAGCCTGGATTTTTGCATCTTTAAACTTTATTATTATTAAATTAGAAATGATTTCCACATTCCTATTGGCCTAACTTTCTCTTTTGTCGTTTTCTCCACGTCAGCAATATTTTTCATTTTTGAAAATTTGTTTTTCCGACCACTCACTTTTATCTTTTATGGCCGTTTCTTTGTAACAAGTTTACGAAACAGAATATTAAATCGTACTTTCTCATAAAATGAAGTTTCCTTTACTTAATTGTATACATTTATATGCTTTTTTAATTGTCACATTAAATGTACCACGTTAGCAATTTGAAAAAATAAAATAAAACCGAACCACATTTGTCTATAATCATTTGTTTTTTTTCAGTTCTTGTTACATCCCAAATTTGTAGCGCTAGACAGTTTAAACCTTTTATCAGTTAAAAATAAACTAATAACTATTCCAACTTAATGTTCAAACACAGTTACGAATATTGTTATATCCAGTCTAAAGTTAATGTAACTAATAACTTGTTCAAAACTCGTATTCGAAATTTTTATTTCCATTAAAGACTTTAAACTTACGAAGAATTCAAAAAGAAAGAAATTCAAATTAGGCATATTGTATATTGAAAAAATATAAAAAAAGGAAAAAAAGCTTACAGAAAAAACTATATTGGAATACAGGCTGGCTTGGCCATGTCAAAAAGTCAGAATCTGCATAAGAAACTGTCATTTACCCAAAACGGCCCAAACCCTAACCGTTATCGTGTTTATTATATTCAGATATTTTTATATATTCAAAATAATAATAATAAATTTAAAAATTTAAAATAACTTTCTAAAAACTTCACCTCTCAGATTATGCGAATAATATCAGAGCTTTCCTTGTAGGTTTCCGTGATTTTGTCGCTTTAACTTCCCATATTAATCCACTCGCTACTCAAGCGCGTGAGCTTCACTTCTCTCTGGTTCTCACTCTTCGACTGTGTCACACGCTCCTTAAAAAGCAAATATATTGACACATAGACGCAGAGATGATGACACGTGTTTACCTACAGATGTATTCCAAAACTTTCAAAACCGCTTGCGTGGAAGAAGCGGTGCCCATGGGGCCATGACTTTCTCTACCGTCTCTACCGGTTACCGGTTACCGGTTTCTCTCTTTCTCTCTTATAAATATCCTTTTCTCCTTTCTTCACTTTCTCGACCTTATTCTTCTCTTTTCTCCTTCGTTACCGAACAAAACAAACTAAATATTATTTTTGAAAATGGCGGATCGAGTTAAAGGTCCGTGGAGTCAAGAGGAAGATGAGCAGTTACAAAGGATGGTGGAGAAATATGGACCGAGAAATTGGTCGGTGATTAGCAAATCGATTCCCGGTCGATCTGGAAAATCTTGTCGATTACGATGGTGTAATCAACTATCTCCGGATGTTGAGCATCGTCCTTTCTCTCCAGAGGAGGATGAGACTATTGTTGCTGCTCGTGCCAAGCATGGTAACAAATGGGCGACGATTGCTCGTCTTCTCAACGGCCGTACGGATAACGCCGTTAAAAACCACTGGAACTCGACGCTTAAGCGGAAATGTAGCGGAGCTATGGAAATGGTGACGACGACGACGGAGGAAGAATATCGAGATCTGGATCGGCCGAGGAAGAGAAGATCGGTGAGCTTTGATTCTACTATTCCGGTGGATACTGGATTGTACATGAGCCCTGAGAGTCCTAACGCAATCGACGTCAGTGAATCCAGTACGAATCCATCTCCGGGATCTCCAGTTTCTCAGCTTTTCAAACCAATGCCGATTTCCGGAGGTTTCACGGTGCTTCCTCCATCGGCGTCGGTTGAAATACCTTCATCGTCGGGAGATCCAGCGACTTCGTTGAGTCTGTCACTTCCCGGAGCTGACGTCAATCAGGAGTATAAGAACACAAGTCCGAGCCACAACAACAACGCGCTGATGATGTTTCCGAGATTTGAAAGTCAGATGAAAATCAATGTAGAAGGGAGTGGAGAAGGGCGTAAAGCTGAGTTTATGACGGTGGTGCAGGAGATGATTAAAGCAGAAGTGAGGAATTACATGGCGGAGATGCAAAAAACAAACGGTGCTGGATTTGTCGGAGGTTTTAGGGATCATGGAATAACACCTAAAGTTGAGTAGTTTGGTTAGGAACTCTAATCGATTTGGAGATTTTCAAAGAGCATTCATTTTTGGGTGTTGGTGAATTTTTTTTTTTTTTTTTTAAACATGTACAGAGGAATCAAAATTCTAATTGAATAATCTTAAAATCTCAAATCTTTCACAGAGAACTAACTTCTGGGGACAAAATCAAAACTTTAACATGCAAGGATTTTAAGAGACATATACATCGTAGATATGCTTGGACAATTTTTCCATCTCGATGCTTTTATTGGACGTGACTAAACTGCATAATATAAGTATCCATCAGGCGCAAGCAACGATCACAAATTAATAGCATCAGAACTCAGAAGGCTCTAAAAGCATGAGCTCTCATGAATGCTTACACATTCACAAGTTCTTTCTGCATTCCTGCTGTATCGTGCCTTAAGGATATGATCGAGGCATTAACAAATTTTTATGTATCAAACTGGTAAATATCAAATACATTGTATATTATACGGAGAACAAAAACTAATTCACGTACTTTTCGTGTATTTTTTAAAATAAAAATTTATTACTAGTTGGTAAATTTTAAATATTTGTTTCATTCAAAAGTTTTTAAGTTAGGATCAACTTTTTCACAGTCGAATCTCATCGTGTTTACCCGTTGACTAGTTAGCAGTTTTTAAAATATTTCTGCAATCCAAATAAGGTTCTTTATACAATTGATAATTTGATATAAAAATCATTTTACGGTCTATATATAAAAATGTAATAATACATAAGTATAGAAAATATCTTTAAACACGTAAAGAGCATATACTATGGCCGTGTACTTTTCCACATTGCTGCGATGTAAACGAGTGACTAAATTTTATAAGTACCAAAAACGAAAAATTGATGAAAAGGGTATTTAGTGTCGTTGCGACAGTTTCAGTAAGCATTATTAGTGTCGCTAAGTTTAAAGTAGTCACAGCGATTATATATACGGTGTTTCTTATGTATCTTATGTACTTTCTACAATTAGATTTGAAGTTACTCGTATTATTGAGTCGTTGATCGCTATGATAACGATCATCAAAAGAACACGAAATTATGTTTCCAAAATATTTCAAATAAATTGTGGGCATAACAGTTTTTCAACTTTTGAGTGGTACAAAGACCAACTTTGGTCTTCATAATTAGCTACGAGAAATCCAGTATTGGAAGCAGAGATTTGACTGTGTTGAATTTGCTTCGGTTTCGAGATTATGCAATATGGCATTGGCAGAGGTACAAGAAGATTATTGGGGTCAGTTGACAATAAATTTAGAAAATTTGATATAATTTCAGTTAAATATTTTAGTAGATAAAAATATTACCACAGTTAAAAAATGGACAGTTGGAAAAAACAGTAAAAAAACAGGGTCATAACTACGTCGTTTTGATTGCTGTGTGTTTTGTTTCAAAGCTCTCGTTGATCTAAATTTACGTTTGACTTTCCTCTTCTATCACTCAGCTTTTTTTATTCCCCTCCCAACGTTCACCGGCATCACGAGCAAATCATATCGGAAAATTCTGCCGGAGATCAATATGGCACTGGCGTCGATCTCTTCAATCGGCGCGACGGTCTCATTCCTAATCTATTTCTCTCTTCCTTGTTCAATTGCGGCTGGTGAAAACGTCGTCATCCCATCTCCCATTGCTGGATCACGACGTCCCATGGTGTTTCCATTGTTTCTCTCTCAGCTAAATTCTTCTTATTCATCATTTACTAGATCTATTTCTATTCCTCATCGGAAACTACACAAGAAGGACTCAAAATCATTGCCTCACTCGCGTATGAGACTCTACGACGATCTTCTTCGTAATGGGTAAAACCGTTTTCGTTCCGATCTGAGTCGTTTAGGTTCTATTAGGTCGAATTAGCTAATTAATGTTGGCAAATTTGCGTAGGTATTATACGACTCGGCTTTGGATTGGTACACCACCACAAATGTTTGCTTTGATAGTGGATTCTGGGAGCACTGTTACTTATGTGCCTTGTTCTGACTGTGAACAATGTGGCAAACACCAGGTTATGCTCAAATATTCAATCTTTTCTTTGTCTTTGTTTTCTTGTGTGCTTACTTTCGTATGGTAATTCGTCAGGACCCAAAATTTCAGCCAGAATTGTCCAGCACTTACCAACCTGTCAAGTGTAACATGGATTGTAATTGTGACGATGATAAAGAACAATGTGTTTACGAGAGAGAGTATGCTGAACACAGTAGTAGTAAAGGTGTGCTTGCAGAAGACCTTATATCATTTGGCAATGAAAGCCAGCTCAAACCTCAACGAGCTGTGTTTGGTTGCGAAACTGTGGAAACTGGTGATCTCTACAGTCAACGCGCTGATGGCATTATCGGATTAGGTCAAGGGGATCTCAGTCTTGTGGATCAATTGGTAGATAAAGGCTTGATAAGTAACTCTTTTGGTTTGTGTTATGGGGGGATGGATGTTGGTGGAGGTTCAATGATTCTTGGGGGTTTTGATTACCCATCTGATATGATATTCACAGACTCGGACCCTGACCGTAGGTACGTTTCCAAGGGTTTGCTTTGTCTGATTAGGGAATGGATATTGTATAATCCTAACAGATACGTTTAATTACCTTTCACACATTTACTCTAGTTTGGGATGGCGACAGCCCATATTACAATATAGATTTGACGGGGATACGTGTTGCTGGGAAGCAGTTGTCTCTCAACTCGAGAGTCTTTGATGGAGAACATGGCGCCGTTTTAGACAGTGGCACTACATATGCTTATCTTCCAGACGCAGCATTTGCAGCATTTGAGGAAGCTGTAAGACTTTTTTTTTTATGCTGCATAACTGTTCTGAGAATTGTTAATGCTTGGTTGAGTTCTCTGTTTCTGTGTGTCTTTTCTAACGTTAGGCTTTTATCTTGTTGTGTTGAAGGTAATGAGAGAAATTTCCCCATTAAAGCAGACTGATGGTCCTGATCCAAATTTTAAAGATACTTGCTTCCATGTTGCTGTAAGGTATTATATATGGCTTGTCAATTTGTAATCAATATCATAATTTTTCATCAAGGAAAGTAACTGACTATTAGATTGGGTTATGCCTAAGTGATAATGTCTCCGAGCTTTCAAAGATATTCCCATCGGTTGAGATGATATTTAAGAGTGGGCAATCATGGCTGCTGTCTCCTGAAAATTACTTGTTCCGCGTAAGTAATTATCCCTTAGACCTCTAATGAATTTCCATTTTTTCTCTGTAGCTAGCATTATAGTTGGTGCGACCAAAATTTTTCTGCTGTATTTACTAGTGTATATGTGCCTGGTGTTGGGTTAGCAACTAACGAGCAACTGATGTGACTACTTTTTGTTCAAACAAAAGCATTCCAAGGTACATGGTGCATATTGTCTCGGCGTTTTTCCAAATGGAAAAGATCACACAACTCTTTTAGGAGGTAAATAGATATTATAATCTGCATTTTCCCTTTTTCGGGCTACATTTGTTTTATTACTTTCAGATTGATAACATATTATCGTTTTATATCAGGAATTGTGGTTCGCAACACACTTGTCGTGTATGATCGTGAGAATTCTAAAGTTGGATTCTGGAGAACCAATTGTTCAGAGTTGTCGGATAGGCTTCATATTGATGGTATACAACCACCTGCCGCTTCGACATCAAATGATTCAAATCCATTCCACAATTCGTCAAGCAATCTTCCAGGTTAGCATAAGAGCTGTATATTTTCATCTTAACTTTTGTCTTGGAAATCACAAACTGAAGAAAAGAAACTACTTTTGTCTTGATGTTTTGTTGCTGTGGTACATATCTCTCAGGCAAGTCTCAAATTGGTCAAATAAACCTTGATATCCAACTAACAGTCAATGCGTCCTATCTTAAACATCGCATTGAAGAGCTTTCCAACTTATTCTCCAAGGAGCTTGATGTCAGATCTTCACAGGTGAGCCAAAACACACAATAACTTGTAAGCCTTAAACACTGTCTTTGCTAATATCGTTATGAAAATGTCTCTCTGTCACAGGTCAATTTATCAAATCTCACCTCCAAAGGAAACAATTCACTCATCAGATTGGTTGTTGTCCCTCCTCAACCTTCTACTTGGTTTTCAAATGTCACAGCATTGGTATTTGATTATACAATAAACTTCTCCTTAGTCCTTTCTCTATTCTGATCCTCATATATGGCTTTGCATTATACTTTCTCGTAGAATATAGTTTCTCGGTTTAGCAATCATCAAATCAAGCTTCCTGAAACATTCGGAAACTATGAGCTGGTCAATTACAAACTCGAGCCTCCAAGAAAACGGTACGCAGCTTTCATTCTTAACAATAAGAAAAACATTATTACTCCATTAGTCCATTGTCTCAAAAGAGAAGTCTTTTCTCATTTCTTTCTTAGGATGATAAACATCATTGTGGTGACCGCGATTGGGATCGTTGCTGTAATAATCGTATTATCAGCTTATGCCATTTGGTTGATATGGAAACGCAAACAAACATCAAATCCATACACACCCGTGGATGAAGCCATAGTTGCTGAGCGAGAACTGCAACCCATATAAAGAACTAGATATCACTTTAGTTATTCTCCACTTTATTGAATCAGAAAGAATACCAACTTTTTTCTTTTTAACATTTAGTATTTTCAAAATGTTTTGAAATCGGCCTCAAGTTTATCAAACGTATGCATGCAGAAATGAAGTGACTCTTGCTCTAGCTGCTAGATGGAAAGAATCTATGAGAATCGTATCTTTTTAAAAAGTTTTGAAAATCCAAAAACAACCACATTGAAAGTTCAAAAAATAAAAAAGATGAAAATAAATATAAAGGAAATGAAAATAACCAAGTAAAGAACATTTCAAAAGTTTGTTGTATTGATCATGAGAACAGAATGGTCTGTTATACACAATTGAATAAGTAAACGACAAAAAGTATATTTACACTTGTAACTAATTTAACCAACTAAATCGGTCACTCAAATAATCCTCTCAAGATGAATTGTAGATATTTAGATGTTCAAATTGATGAGAGATGAATGTCAGCAACCTGATTTATAGTGTGCCCATGTCATATATTAAGTTATTATCAAGTATCTCGCATATGGTATGGCAATCTAACTGAAACATCAGATTTGTAGCTATGTAAATGACTACGATACTATCAAAGAAAAGTATAGGAACAACTGAGCCAGTTACACCTAAATCGCTTGATAAGAAGCAAGAGCCAAAGCTCTATACTCTGCTTCAACAAAAGGAACAAGAGACAGTTGACTGCTTCTTTGAACACCAAAAAATCAAAGAAAAGCTAAGAATTATGATAAAGCCAGTTGTAGAACGTCTGCTGTTTGGAAAAAAGCTCAATCCGAATTAGAAAAGCCTTTGAGAGTCATATCTGAATCAGAGGAGTAGAATAGACCTTGACCAATTGTTGTTTTAACATATTGCAAAACCTTTTAAACAACATGAAGAGGAGAAGTCTGTGGAGCAAAAAAATATCAACACAATTTGCTCATAGAGAATGTGATATATGGTCGGGTAATTGTCAAGTACATAACCTGTCCAACAAATCGACAATCTCTCTGTTTTCCAAAAGATCACCATTAGTTTGATAAAATTTTAGATTTAGGATCATAGGAATGTAAGATGGCTTACAGTTCAACACTCCAGCAGAAGAAAGAACCCTCATTGCATATTTCCTTTGACTTAAGGATATGCATGCATCATTTCAAGCAATTTCCAGACGCAAAAAGTATTTAGGAGGGCCAAGATCACACAATATAAAACATTGATGCATATGCTTTGTTAACAATTCAACTGCTTCATCAGATGTACTAACAATAACTATGTCATCGATATAGACAAGTACATCAAGAAAGTCATCACCAAAGCTCTTAAGAAAGAGTGTGTGATCACCATGACCTTTAATAAAACCATAATTAGGCAATGATGTAGATACTTTCTTGTACCATTGTCTAAATGCTTGTTATAATCCATAAATATATCTTCTTAATCGGGAAACATCATTTTAGGCAAATAGTCCTCCTTTATCTCAGCATAACCCTCAAGAAGACGCATAATCATCTCTTCATCAAATTTTCCATTGAGAAAAGCTTTGGAAACATCCAATTGCCTAAGAATGTATCGTTTAGATGCATAAACTTTGAGAAGTAACCATCTTAGCAACATGAAAAAAGTTTTATGTATAATCAAACATTCCATTTGAGTGTAACCCTTAGCCAGAAGCTGAGCCTTGTGTATTTTAAGAGTACCATCTGCATGAAACTTGAGAGTGAATCCCTATTTACATCCAACTGCCTACTTACCCGGAGGAAGAGAGATAACATCCCAAGTATGTGTGACTTCCATAACATCAATTTTCTTATCAACTTCTCCACACCATTTCTTAGGTATTCGAGCCTCAACATAAGATTGTGATTAGGAATAAAGTTGATACTATTAATGAAAGATCGATGTGTATAAGGTGGTTGTGAATAAGAAATAGTAGATGTAATAGGATATAAATGTGAAGAATGAGAAGAATAACAATGGAAATCTTGTAAGAGAGCAAGAGGTTTCCATGATTGTGAAGGAAGAATCTGAGACGTAGATTCTTGTGGAGAAATTTATGGTGAAAGAGAAGAGATATGTGGAGAAATTTATGGTGAAATAGAATATATATGTGGAGAAATTTTTGGGGGATATGAAAGAGGAATGGGTGAAGACTAAGACTCAGAGTAAGATGGTGCGAAGATACCAGCTGCATTTTGATCTGTTGAATTGAAGCCAAATGAATCACCTCCTTATGAAACACAACATTTATAGAAATGAAGATCTTATTACTCTCCAACTCTAGAAGTTTGTAGCCCTTATATCCATCAAGATACCCCAAAACACACAAGCTCGAGCTCTAGGTTGAAACTTGTATCGATTATGAGGAGAAGTAGAGTCACAACAAAGATAACCAAAGTATCTAAGATGAGAAGCTGGTGCTTTACGCGGATTATTAAGGCTTGGAGGATTATTAAGAACATTAACAACCACTGCAACTAGAGACAATGGCTCCAGAGTTTTGTTTGTTGATTTCCTTTTATGACCATAACCTGGAGGATAACCACGCTTCTTGTAACAACGATCAACAACATGACCAACCTTGTTACAAATTGAGCAAACTGGCTAATTCTTATATCCAAATTGAGAATAACAAATTGCAGATTCTTCAATAGTAGATGAATTCTTTGAAACTTGAAATGCAGTTGCTGGAGAAATCACATTAGAAAAACCCCTTTGGCTATCACCTTGATCTTGAATATGATAAACTTCAACTAAAGACGATAAGACCTTCTTCATTATGATTTGCATGTGTATGATATTTTAAAAATCATTCAATTTTGTAAGGAAATTCACAATACGAGCACGCTTTGTCCTCTGCTGCAACTTGAGGCTATGTCCACATGTACATGGATCATAGGTTCCTCTTAATCAAATTATCCCACAATGTTTTGAGATTAGTATAGTACTCAGAAAGACTCATATATCCTTGATGGAAGTCTTGAATATCCTAAAGTAATTTGAATGTCCACAACAAATTTGTTACATGAAAACGTCCATATAAATCATTTCAAGTATCATATGCACCATTAAGACGTATGAGATACAACATTTCATAACTAGGATTTAACTATATCGTTACATCGAGACCAAAAACGATAAAGATCCATCAACAAAATATATTTTCTTCTTACCATCCAAATCAATACAAACCGCAACTTATCAATCATCATAATTACTATTGTCAAGACGAATATAAACGATTTACAAAATTGGATGATCCCCACTATGGAGTAAGAAAGACGACTGACTCGGATCGGTTGAATCTGGCATTACATTACAATCACTTGTGAAGCTCAAGAAGTCGGATTCTCATAATCAGGAGGAAGAATCGCATGTGGAATTACAATCTTATTCGATCTCGTTGAGCACCAATCGCATAGTTACTTAATCAACTTGTGGCTTCTTCTTCTCATGACCGTTGGAGGCTCCTTGGAGGAAGAAAAATCACATGTCTCTTTTGAGACATGTGTTGACCGTTGGAGACAAGAACGAGAATGCTCCTCTCATGATTTTTCTAAAGTCTAATACCAATTATAGTAATTTATAGTTTTGGTATTTTCCACTTTATATAGATTGTCTTCTTTGCTATGTATAGAAGAGATTGTCTTCTTTGCTATGTATAGAAGTATTTACCTTGTCTATAAATAGAATGTAATTATATATGATTAAATCAAGTAAGAGAAGAAACTCTTCTTCCCCAATTCTCTTTCATTCAAAATCCATAAACTCCTCTAAACTAATCTTTTCTTGTTCCACAAATCTTTCTTATTTCTCTTTAGTCATAATAACCTTCTTCTTAAAATCTTTTAATAGGCACCATTGTAAAAAATAATCGATGATTATAGTATAAAAAACAAACTCAAATGAAAATAAAATCAACAAGAATTTAGTCGGATAACTTTGATACTATATTAGTTATATTATATTAGTTAGAGAGAAAATATATCAAAAGTTTATTATATTGATCACGAGAATAGAATATTCTGTTACACACAATTGAATAAGTAAACAACAAGAAAATATTTACAATCGTAAATAGCTTAACGAACTAAACTGGTTACTCAAATAGATATCGAATAGATTGATTTAAGTAAAACTAAAAACGCGATAGAAACAATTGCGAATTGACGAAAATTGTACTTACTCCTTGTTTTTTTCTTTTGTCAATTGTACTTACTCATTTAAATTTAATGTATGATTATAACGTCAAAACTTTTTAAGAATTCAGTTAGACATTTGAGAACCAACAATTTTTGAATTAGCTTCTTTTTAGAGTTTAACACTCTAAGAAACTTTGATTTCTGTTAATCAAATGGCGGTCTTATACATGTGTGCAACCACAATCTTCGATCCTTATTTTTGTAGAAAACGTGGCTCAAATGTGAAAATAGTTTTCGTTTTGCAAATAAATTCAAATTTTTTTGACTGGAATTTCAAAATTTTCTATATTAATTTAGATCCATTACAAAATCAAGTATATTTTAGCAAATGACTTTTAGCCTAGGGACAGACGGTAAGTCCACATAAGGCAGTTCATTTACTCAACCAGAGATCGAGTCCCTCCATCTATATTATGTAGGAATTTGGCTATTGAGCCAGCCAGTTGTGGCCTAATATGATTTGTCATACAAAAAAAATCAAGTATATTTTCAAATTTCAAATGTTAAATAAATAATAAATTTAATTAGTATTCATAATTGTTATAATCAATAACACATAATGTTACTTTTTTTTTGTCAACTATAAATTATATTGGGTGACAACTGAACAGTTTAATAGCCAAATTTTTATATAATGTAGACGGAGATAATGGTATTGACATTTTAAACATATTAAATTCTTTTACGAATAACTCTTAAATGGAAAGAATCTATGAGAATCGTAGGAAAATCTTTTAATTTGTGAAAATTCCAAAAAGAAAAATCAAAAGACTATAAAAATGGAAATCAAAAAGAGTATCTTCTCTCTTCTCCGTTTCTTGTCTTTGATCTCCTCCTACAGGGTTTAGGGTTTAAGATCCTCCAAAAAATTGGATTTAGGCTAATAGATTTTTATTCATCAATTCGTTCTTGGGCTTATGTGATTATCCTCTGAGATCAGCGAATCACTCAATTTCGAGAAAATTCAGTGTAAAACTCCTTTCCCTTTCTCGATTATATGATTTGTAGCACTTAGGCATTGGGATCAGTATGATCAGGATCACTGCTTTATCAAAATTAGATTTCGCATGATTTTTGAAAGCTTTACTACTTGGTTTAGTCTCATTGTCTTATTCGATTTTGTGATTTTGTGTTTAACAGAAGAAAATTGAAGGCTTTGGGTGGGGTCTTTATGGCGCCTATATCGGAGCCAAGATCTAAAATGGATATCTCAGATTGTTCTGCAAAACAACGAGCGGATGATAATGGAGTCGAAGTTCGAGAGGAGGACCTAAAAGTTGATATCATGGAGTGTGGAAATCCAAGGGATGAGTTTCACGAGGAAGGAGAAGAAGATATGTGTCAAGTCTCTTCTTCTAGTTCATTTGGTGACTCGACATGTGCTTGGGATGATGATTTTGGTTTGGGTGATGGAGATGAAGCCCTATCTATGTTAAGCAAAGATTACCCATTGCCTGAAACTTTTGATGGTAGTGACGTTTCGGATTTGATAAAGAAGAAGACAGTGGATCGGTGGAGGAGATTAAATTGGCCTGTAATGTGGCGTTGCAAGTGGTTTGAGCTCAAGGTTAAGGAACTTCAGTCTCAAGCTAGAAGGTATGACAAAGAAGTACAAAGTTACTATAGGACTAAACAGGTTGATTTGGAGAAGTTGAAATCGGAAGGCAATGAAGGGAAATCGATTCCTTTTCATGACCAAACTTTGAGGATGAAAGTTTTTAAAAGGGGAAGAAGGAAACGAGTGGAAGAGACAACAGATGTTGCGGCTTACATGTCCAACCATAATGTTTTCTCTTATGCCGGTATTGACATTGCAGCTTTATTTTCTTCTTTGAACATTATTCTCTTTTGCCAGAATGATTGTCTAACTTTGTGATCTAAACTCTGTGATCAGACAAGCGGATGCCAGTAAATCTTAAAGCTAAGTATCATGATTCAGGTAAAACTCAATATATACAGTTTGTCCCATTTTTTCAAAATGAGGTTGTTGTTTGATGTTTTTTGTCTGACAAAAAGGGAGTTAAACACTAAATCTTCATTACCATGTTAGATTGTGGTACTGGCCGAAAAACTATGGGCAAGCAAGATGGAATTGAAGAGGATAGTCTTATTTCCGAGTTAGATCCAAATGATGTTTTCCTGGCAAAACTTCTGTGTAAGATTAATGAGACACGCAAAACATTAAGAAACTTGACCGAGCGTGTTGATCACTTGACGGGGGAAGCATCTCAGACTTCTCCTAAATTATCGACGCCTCATAAAAATGGTAATCAAAGTGCTTTTGTTGAAGACCTCTTTACTCGTAATCAGAGAGAGGCGAGTGCACAAATTGGAAGGCAATGCGTATCTACTGATCACAACGAACACCTATTGATGCCTCAAACTCCACCCACTCAATTTGGTGGACAATATTTGATTAACAACTCTCCAATATCATCTAAAAGCTTAAGATTTCGCCTTCAAGAGGTAACAATTTTTCTTTCATCTTTTTCCTATTAGAGTACTTGTTTGAAGTTGATAGTATTAAATGGTTGTTGTGCAGCTGGAGATGGATGAACCAGAGATGAATGATGATGAATTTGAAGCGGACGACGAAAAGCTTAACTATTTCAGGAAGCTAATGAATGAGATTACAGGCGTGCCTTCCCAAGAAGCAGATGCAGAAGAAGATTCTCCACCAGCCACCAAGAGACGTAAAACCTCTCAGTGAAAAGCTCTTTCTCTGTACAGAGCCTTAATCTTCCTGCCTGATGAGCCAAATTCCATGTCCATAAAGTTATCCAAAGACATTTATATTGCTATATCTATCCTATTCATTCTTCTCTCTCTTTCTACTAACTCTCGGCATTTGGCTATATGAGAATTATGAAGCCACAAAAGGTTTCAGAGTTTGTGCACACTTGACTTAGAACAGTATCACAGACTATTTTTCTTTTCTATATCATTCATAGACCCTTTAATAATGATTCATAAATTCAAATATTTGAGAGCCGTTCATTGTGGTGTTTTATTCATGCGAGTGTTGCACAGTATTCAATAACACGCACGCCTATTAACTAAGTGTGATTAAACTAAACTAACACTAGACTCTGTTTTGGTTTCTTTAGTAAACTTGAGAAATTTTATCCCGACATATACACATGTCAAGTCGAGAACTTAGTCTGAACTGTGAAGTGTTTTTCCTAGAAAGGCTCTTTATTGATATGCGAATCCTTGTAAAAAAATGATAAACAAGGAAAATGGGTCAGCTTAGTAACCAAATATAATCATAATTGCGTTTAAAGAGATACCTTTTTAGGTAGCCGCAATTTCTTGAGACCCAAACAAACAATTTGATATTTGTAGACCAACGAAGAAGCTTTTCTTAAGAGACAGTTTCATTGGTTTACTTCTTGAGGGGACCGCAAATCCAATTTCACTTACTTTGGTTTCTCTAATCTCGAATGTCTGAAATATTTAAGCATCAAATTTGTTTGGTGGCAGAGATTCACTAGATTTGAAATGATCTGTTACATAAAATGTCAAAACCAGCATGGATTACATATTCTAGAGTTTGTGTGAAGACAAAGCTTTTGGTTAGTTTACCTTTTACCTAATGTTAGGTAAATAACAAGAGACCTTAATGTACATTAGTATTTTGATTCATTACGTTATAAGCTTATAATTAAGTAATAATCTTGGAACTTGAAGTGGAAAGATAAAATAAAGAGTAGCCGCCATTAAACTTTCCACGCCGGCGAATATATCTTAATATTCTTTTTGAGTTGTAATTAAAAATCAATTCATCCATGAGAGAAAAGTCTTTTGCTCTTAAAGCATTAATTGCATCAGACTCTTCTTCTCTTTCAAGACTTCTTAATTAGCTCTTTGGAAACCAAAAGCCAAATCAGAACAAGATGTTGAAATTCGAGGAACCAGAATGCACAAACCCATCCTGTTTCTTCTGCAGCATGAAAGAGACGAACCCATTTCGTCAAAGATCGAAACTAGCGGCAATTTTCAAGGAGATTCCTCGTACGGAGTCTAAAGACCATGTCTTGGTCTTGAGTGGTCTGTGGAGCATAGCCATGTCTGAGCCTGATGATCCTGAGTTCCCATCACTTGGTTTGTTCGAGTGTATGTCAAAACTCATACAGAAATCAATAAAAAACCAAGCTTGGCTTCTCAAAGACCAAAACATATTCATTCCTTATTATGCATCTCATATCATTGGATCATATGTTGTGAACAAGGAAGATTTAGCTGCAAGAGCGGCTGATTCGAAGATTTTTGTTGTTCCTGCTTTGTTGGAGCTTTTGAGAGGAAAAATCAGTTGGGTTGAGCAGAGAGCCGCGGCTCGAGCACTTGGTCACTTAGCAAGCCATGAGAAGAGTTTTGAAGCAGTTTCTTTTGTTCGAAGAAGAAATTGTGATGCTTTCGATGGATATAGCTACTAATTGTTTGAAGAATGTTTACAGAAGCTTTCTTGGGGTTGAAGATAGCGAGAGGTTAAAGTATCATAGCGATTTGTTAACGAAAGGGCTTGGTGGGTTAGAGACAGAGAATCAAAAAGCAGAGGAATGGGGGATTCAGCTACAATGCTGGTCTTTATATCTATTGAATTGTTTCGCCTCTCGAGGTAAGTCTATTGATCGAATTTGCGAGAGAAGTTTCTTGAAGAAAGTGAGTGAAATGTGGGGTGGTTTAGTAAATAGGAAGTCTCTGGGAGGAGTTGGATTGATAAAGACTCTTTGTAAAACAGAGTTAGGGAGAATTAGAGTTAGTGAGACTAGAGAAGTACTTGAGAGGCTTTGTGATCTTTCGAGATCGTCTGATGACTGGAAAGAAACAGCTATAGATACACTTTTGTTGCTTCTTAAAGATTCAAATCTTAGGTATCAAGTTATCGATGTCTTAGGGCATTGTTTGGTGGATTTAGCAGAAGATAGAGTTGTTGGAGACAGAGTAGCTCAGATAGCTTTGCAAGATTATCACAAGATTAAGTACAGAGGAATGCAAATAAATAGCGAGGAGGTTCACAGATGTATAGAGAATATGTGGGAGATTAAAGTAGAGAGGAAAAAGAAAGAGAAGCTTATGAGTGAAACAGAGCTAGAAGAAAGAAGAAAAATGGTGAAATCATTGAAGAAACAAGGGAAGAAGAAGTTTTTAATGGGTTTTGTTGAAGAAGCGATGGTGATTTATACATTGGGGATTGATTTGTGTCCGTTGGATATGATACGATATAGGGTTGTGTTGTATAGCAACAGAGCACAGTGTTGCTTGTTGTTGAAGCAAACTGAATCTGCCATTAGTGATGCTACTAGAGCTTTGTGTTTATCTGGTGGGGATGATCCACATGGTAAGAGTTTGTGGAGAAGATCTCAAGCGTACGATTTAAAAGGATCTGTAAGAGAGAGCTTGATGGATTGTTTAGCGTTCGTAGATCAACGAACCAAGCATTCGAATACGGAAAGAATCCCATACTACGCGGCGCAGATGATAAGAAAGCAGATGTGCGCCACGCGGGTTTACTCGAGGTTTCAGTCAAAGAGTGGAAGATCGGATGGTTGAAAATCGAATTCGAAGTAACATAGTGAGCAAATGTACACGATGGCCGTAGGTTTAAATCAGTCACAATTTGCATCCTTTATATGTTCTACTTAGTTGGTGTTACGATCGACATGTTTAATTTTCTAATTGATTGTCAATAAAATTCTACAAGAGTTTGAAAATATATTAAAAAAGACAATTAATAACATAAATTTTTTGGAGTTAAGATCAGTTTTTCTAATAAGAAACCAAACCTTGTCGGAGAGATATTCAAGAGTTTCAAATACTGAAGAGACGTTTCTCTATTGAGTTCTCATTCTGCTGCTTTCTGCTGCCCTGACTTGAGCGAAATACGGATGAGCCTATCAATTCATAGGAGTATCGAATTTTAGCCAACTTATCAAATCTTCATGATCATTACAAACGAACATAAATCTGAACCCTTGTTGAGTGACATGTTCTGATACGTACCATTGCTTCTTTTGCAGTTAATCTGTCTTGATGATCATATTGGAGTAGCTTGTCCAGGTAATCAATTGCCTACATTGTAAAACAAGGTTTAGCTTGCGAGAGAGACGTGGCAGAAGACAAAGATTTTTGTGTTCGTAAGGAAATAAAGAGAACAAATTAAACCTCAGGTGAGACCAAATGGCGGTTGTCAGAGTTGATGAATTTGGACCAAGCCTTCCTCGTATGTCTATGGAAAGAAAACTGATTATTGGAATTACTCTAATCAGACTCCTATACCATGTGCATGAGTTCTGCTTACCTCCCAACAAGTGCCTCTAGGTGGGTATCAAGTTCCAACTTGTACTTATCCATATATGCATATAATGCATCGGTTCCAAGGACCTAAGTTAAGAATCGAATATACACTTTTAAGATGTGAAGAGGCACTAAATCCCTTCGAAAATTCTAACCTTAAGCCACACAATTAATTACCTTGGCAATTTTGACGAGCTGATCTTGGTTGTCATGGCCATAGAAGAAAGGCTCTTTGCGGAATATCTACAACAAAAGATAAGTAGATACATCATAAGACCATTATAAAAATCTGAAAAGGATGACCACATAAATGTAGCATGGGAAGCCTTGCAAATTTGCAAGGTACCCACCATTCCGGCAAACATGCAGCCAAGGCTCCACATGTCCAATGAATAGTCATAGTCCTGTAAATCCACTAGAAGTTCGGGTCCCTTGAAGTATCTGATATAGGAGACAACATTTGATCAATCCTTGTTATTGATAAAGACTACATAATGTAATTGGTTTGGAAAAATATTTGAAAGCAAGCTAATTTATTTTGAAGGCGCCTTTCTCATACCTTGAGGCCACACGGACGTTATACTCTTTTCCAGGATGATAAAACTCAGCAAGACCCCAATCTATTAGGCGAAGTTTGCGCAACTCATGGTCAATCATGACATTGTGTGGCTTGACATCTCTGTGCATTATACCTTGTGAGTGGCAGTAGTCTAATGCCTGTAGCAGGTAACGGAAAAATT